>OZ026619.1:72761242-72807242 GCA_964020975.1 Hermodice carunculata
TCCCAAATCACTCATTTCCCAAAGACCCCCACTATTTTATTTACCTCCAGATTGCATCATGTCGAAAAAGCTCAATCCTGTGTGGAGATCTATTCAGACTGCTCAGTGTTAGCTTTCAAAGACCTCTTTTTCTTATTCATTTGGCTCTTGTTGGAGAAGAAATCATTGTCATAGTCTGTTAAAACACTTTCACGATGGATGCCTGGTTTCAATATTTCATACTTTACAATGATGTAGGAGCAGTTGAAGCCAATGTTCACAGAATCAGATCACCTGACGTGCTTTTGGAGGGTAAGTCCATACACTCAATCTCCTCTAAAATATTTGCCTATCTCCTTTTCATACATCTAGGCCAACCATAGGCCTTTACTTATTTGCTCAGCTTTGTGCAAATCTAGCCTGTTACATTGTAGGCCTACTAAGGATCCCATTTAACTTGGGTTCCAATGATTGCCTTGGAGGGTAAATGCTGTAGAAGCGTCACCGTAAAAGGAGTCAAATATGTCTGACAGTAAGCGCTGCCGGTGAACGTATCACACCCAGCATGCAAAATTAGATTTGTATGAAAAGGTGCCACAGTTTCTCTTTTGTTACATTATACAATAAAAATTAATCTTTTCAGTTTGCATGGCAGAATTTAAATGTCAAGGTCCACTTTAAACCCATAAACCATACTCTCATTACCGATGTCACTGTAGAACTTGTTGGTATAAGGACGTCTAGTTTGCCAACCTTTATCTAAAGGTAAGCACTCAAAATGAAAAAGAGGTTAGTTACCAGAGCAATATCAGGTGCTGTAAAGATACCATGTAAACAGCCAAGTCTGTATGTCCTTTAACTCTTTCAGTGCCAATCACAACTACAGTCAACTGCATAAGTCAAACTAGTCTAAATTATCATCAGGATCCCAGATTCGTATTCCTCGTAAAAAGACCTTTCATTCAAGTACCGGTATGCTTATAGTTCCCGAGATTTAACCCCAGGTCAACAGCTTTATCTCAGCAGGCACTGGGTGCATTGCGCTGAACGTGTCCCAAGAAAAGCTGTTGACTACGTCCAAAATTTGGTACTGAAAGAGTTAACACACACACACACTCCACTGTTTACACAGTATCTTCATCTCACCTGTGCACTGCTTATATTCCTAGGTACTAAATAGCAGCAGGGTAAGAAGCCAGAGCGCTGACTGTGCTAGACCAAGCAGGTCTTCTTCGTACTTAAGATCAGTCTCAACAATGAGGAGACATCCTTTGAGTGTTTACTGAGTACAAAGACCAGAACACTGATGGACTGCATTCACCGCACAACATCTCCACAATAATAACTGGGTAGATAGACACCATAAATGAACCACATTATGGCAGAGCGTAACTGTACACCTATACTCACACCGACACCAAGAAACGTGAAAGAAACTAAATACTTAGATCAACATTAGAACTGGTCGAACATGGTAGTCTTGAGTGAGGTGCTGCTATACCTCCCTATGTGCTTACCAGAGCACTTTGTGATACTTTGGGTGAACACAAAGGTGAAGACGAACTCCTTACTCCAAAGCTGAGGCTTTTAGGCCATTTATACTACACTCTTTTTATGGATGTAATGCTATCTATACTTATTTAGGTCAATGAATATGGTTGATATGATTCATGTCAGATAAGTCCACAAATCCCCAGATAACTATGGCCGTTTAAGTCAATAAACCCAAGAAATGTCTACCAGTCCTAAAACTCTCTCTCTATATATATTTCAAAGCTTTCTATAGAGCTCTCTGGTCCAGTATTTGCAGAAACAAGTCCATCCAGCAAGAGCTTGAAACCTGATTCTATGGATCAATAAAAATCATCTCACGCTTGACGGTCCAATCCCAATCAGAGATTAGACCTCCATGTGCTTGTTTCACAATTGGCTGGTGGACCACAGCAGAACTTGTCAACTGTGACACTGTATCTTGCTCGAAGTGTGTGGACCAGCTCTGGTCCTCAATCTGTTAACGATTGGCTACATAGGTAAGACTAGTCAACATACTACACAGCAGTAAGCCAAATCTGTGGCAGTCTTATTTTGCTTGCTTGTTTTTATCTGTATTTCTTTGGACTTTTTAAAACACAACTTGTTCCCTTATGATAGGAAACTAGAGCAGGTTTTGCTTGGGGTTTTGGCCTAAAAACAAACATTTTACATGAATGACGCACAAACTATTTTGAAGTCAATTTAGCCAACCTGGCTACAAGTTTATCATCCTAGTGCAAACCAGCAACACCAATATACATGGAGCTTTGTGTTTTTAATATCACTCGTGGACTACATTGGCTTCTCTCTCAGCAATTTCATTAATGCTGCCAGTCCCGTTTCCCATTTAGTCATGGGCAAACCTCAATTAAAGGAAGCCATATAGTGTCCTATGAACATCCTATCATGTGGTGTAATATTAGTACGCACCTGCATACATGCATTTACGGACTTTGACCAGATCAAGCTGATCTGTGTAGGTCATGTCGAAAGGTCATCAAGGTCCTATTGGCTTCATTATAAATCCCCGCGTTCCACTGACCCACATCCTGGTTCCCCGGCCAGTTATGCCCCCTAGAGCACTGCCTGTCCCATTGCCAGGGGACAGTGGGCACGACAGCGCAGCATGTGGGCTGGCAGTAAGTCATAACCTCCTCACCTCCTGGGCAGGATTCAAGATGACCGCCAGTTGAACAGACAGTGTGTGTGTGTGTGGGTGGGGGGGGGCAGTACATGTTCAGCTACACGCAGGCAAAGATGCTTTAACTCTGTCGTGTCTACACACAAAAACATTTCTCTTGCGTCTACCAAATGCAAACTTGCTGCAGCTTTTTTCAAATACATACACTAAAAGCCCAGAAAACATCTTAAAGAAAACTTTCTTCTTTAATTTAGTCTTATGGTATCTTATTTAAGACTCTTAAGATGGTCTAAGATCTTTTTCCTGCCCAGTCAGAAAAAGAGAAAGTGAGTAAGACCCAGTAAGAGGAAATCCAGTCATGCTATGACCATGAGAGAAAGGAGCAGAGGCAGTCAGTCAATTTTCAGACCAGGTAAGACCTTCAGTGGCTGCCTCATTAACATAATGAGATGATAAGAGTATATTCAGACTTGGAAAGACATTTGGCAACTGGCTCATTAGCATAAGAGAAAGGCCTGGGGGTGACAAACTATTATAAGATCTGGTAAGATGTTTTGGGGTTAGGGTAATTAACACACGTAACATGATCAGATATAACAAGACCTTGTAATATGTAGGCACTAGGATATCCACAAAGTGTCACAAAACAGTATACTCTATGTATGCACTATCTTACTGAGCAGCATGTCCACTGATTTTTCATTCTCTGTCCTGGACCTTTTCAAAATAAACTCAGAGTCCAGACCATGATATATCTACCTAGCTAGAGATACACATGTACAGCACATACTCCCACTCGTGTATGTTGTACCCACAAACTTAATTTATATAATAACTTCACCTGGCCACTATAGTGGACAGCACATTGACAAGCTTATCACTGATGATATATCTACCTAGCCAGAGATACACATGTACAGCACATACTCCCAGTCATGTATGTTGTACACACAAACTTTATATAATAACTTCACCTGGCCACTATAGTGGACAGCACATTGACAAGCTTATCACTGATGATATATCTACCTAGCCAGAGATACACATGTACAGCACATACTCCCAGTCATGTATGTTGTACCCACAAACTTTACCTCACCTGGCCACTATAGTGGACAGTGTATTAACAAGGTCATCACTGATGGATGGTAATGTGTTGAAAGTTAAAACAAACAATACTTGTGGTCCAGAACTGTGACAACACATGTATATATGCAGTCATCCATTACAGTCTAACAGTTACATTAATATTGTACACTAATGGGCAGGCCTGTACCCGAGATACATGTACCTAAGTTTTTAGCTTAGCTGACTTGTCAGTCAGCTAAGCTTTTAGTATGGGGTTCTGTTGGAGTCTGCGTTCCATGGTATCAACAATTCACATTTTGCAACTTCTCTGAAATCTGCTGGGCAGAATCACTTTAAACTGGTTCTATGTGCTATGAGTGGGCGTCAATCATGTTTGTTCAAATGGTGATGCTTCAATGGTTTGGGGATGTTTTAGGAATGGTGAAGGGGGGTAAGGGGGGGGGTTTCAGTACACTGGTACAGGTAATTATTTTTCTAGAGTACGTAGTACGGAAAATAAAAATCTTTCAAAATTCTGGATAGTACGAAGTATGTAAAATAAGAGGGCTTCCAGTACGCCAGTACCAGTAAATAAAAATTAAGCCCCAGTATGGGAAACCCCTTACCCACCCTCATGGTTTTGTGCATTTGGGGGTACATGTGGTAACATTTCTGTGGCTATCTGCTTTAATATCTACCACACTGTCCTGTGTTGCCATGGAGACACAGAGTCTCATAGGCAGCCTTCTATCCATGCATGCTAGGGGGGGATGGTTTGGAAGGTTTGGGATTTGTAGCAAATGGGATGGGGGGGGGGGCGACCACTCCCAACAACTGTGTGGTGAGGTTGTCAATAAAATACAGGGAATCTCTTTCTGTTCATGCAAGAACAGACCTGCTCCATGCTGCACTATGTACTAGGCAGGCTATAGTTCCCACCAGTGGTAGACAGAGCTTTTAGTGCACCATTCTTGAGACTGGTGTCTTAGCTGGTCCCCTTTTTTGCCTGAGGCTAGGAGTCTGCTGGCTTATCAGTCCCAAGGGAGCACAGGCATTGGACCTCTAGGCAGAACAAGCCTGAGTGTACCCCAGATTGAAAATGGACTACCTGCTGAGTTGGCTAGACCCATCAAAGTATGGTCTTCCAATGCTCAATGACTGCTCACACAACTTTGTGAATTTTGAAACTGTGTGGATTTGTGTCATCTCAGTGTGGACACTTTCATTCATTTTCTTGTAACCAGTGAGATGAAGCCTGTTCTTCATAGCCAGTACTAAGAAAGAATAGTGCTTGTGTCAGTTCACAGGTACCTGTACATGTAGTTTCATGACAGCATCTGTTAAAAATTTGTTTAGGTACAAAAGAAACAAAGACAGTTTTGTATTGCATGTATTCACATCCCCTTGAATTACAATATGTATACACTGAACATGTATATGTGCATGTATGAATAATGTATATGTATATGTACATGAATACATTTATTTTCACGAGCATTAATTTTCATGGTTTTTGGAACTTTGGACCTTTCACTGAAACTTTAAATTCAATATTTTTGTTATAATTCCAGTCAATGCATTCTTAAAAATATATTTCACTGAGTTCTAATTTTCACGGTTTTGAAGCATCAGTGAAATAAGCGAAGAACACTGCGAAATTAAATGAATTCACAATGTTCTCATCCATACTGCCCAGAAGGGCTGAACCTCTGAGCAGTGGGCACTTTTCTCTGGTCCCAAGGGTACCCACTGTAGAGAGGTTTCACTGTATGAGTAAGCACTCTCTCTGTCTTCCCCCCCCCCCCCCCCCCCCCACCGACCCAAGTTGGTCCGGAGTTTTTCTAGAACCCAATTTTTGCAAAAACCACCAAACTTGGCATGGTGACTGACCTAACCAGTGAAATTGTGCATCTCATTTGGAATAGTCATGTTTAAAATTATGCAAATCCGGGGGAAGTAAAATTTTAAAAGCTCCATGTCTTCCAAACCGTCGCAGACAGACTCTAAATTTCAATGTGCCCATATAGGTTTGTGACACCTGCCAATATAATGGACAGTATATTGGTTGCAGAATTTCAAATTGTGCCAATAAGGGGCATTGAAAAATTTAAAAGTCCAATATCTCCAAAACTTTATAAATAGAGATGTGTCATTCCAACTTTAATTTATACATTTATGGAAAACCCACATCCAAGAAACCATGAAAATGTAAAATATAAATCTTGAAAAGCTTCAAAACTATTATAAAGGTGCCATTCCTACTTTGTGGCATAGCCCCATCCAAGGGAAGATAAACCAAAGTTGTAGGCTTTTAATTTATGCAAATTAGGCGAATGCCTAATTTACAAATCCCAAAACTATTCCCAAAACTATTATAGTAAGTAGTTTTATTCAAATTTTACTTTCTTAGTTTGTGACATGGCCACATTCAATGAACTAAGAACCAAAGCTGTACTAGCATTTTAATTTATAAAAGTTACGCTAATACACGAAATTTAGATTATGTTAAACTATATGCCAAAGTGCAGCATTTCACTCTGTTCTCATTTTGAAGGCACCCAGACAGAGTTGCCTCCTAAGCAGACTTTCTTGGGGCGATACACTATGTTGGCCTCCAGGTAGTTTGCCGGGGGGTAGTAGACCGCCAAGAACGGATGTTTAGCAGGCAACCAGACAGAGTTGCTGTGAAGCAAATCTTTTCTAGTTGAATTCTGTCAGCCTACTCTACCGCAGCCATCCCCCACCCCCACACAGCTGTGCAGACATGCTTGTCCAGTGCTGATGCAGTGATCCCATGGGAGTTCTGTCAGCCTACTCATTTTCTCTTACTCTCCATCTGTCTGTATATATACATGCATTGTAGATGGGTCCCCTTTATTGTCCTGGGTTAAGGGCAGGTGAAAGTTGCCTGCATAGCAATCCTCAACCTCAATTGATAAAAGCAGTCTACTTTATGTGCAAGATGCATATTTAAAAAGAACAAACATTTTGATGTCTTAGGCTTATAGACCTGCCCATCAGAGTACAATGTAGTTGATAGGCTATAATGGATGGCTGCATATATACATGTGCTGTCACAGTTCTTGGACCACAAGTATTGTTTGTTTAAACTTTCAACACATTGCCCTCCATCAGTGATGGCCTTGTAAATACACTGTCCACTATAGTGGCCAGGTGAGGTAAAGTTTGTGGGTACAACATACATGACTGGGAGTATGTGCTGTACATGTGTATCTCTGGCTAGGTAGATATATCATCAGTGATAAGCTTGTCAATGTGCTGTCCACTATAGTGGCCAGGTGAAGTTATTATATAAATTAAGTTTGTGGGTACAACATACACGAGTGGGAGTATGTGCTGTACATGTGTATCTCTAGCTAGGTAGATATATCATGGTCTGGACTCTGAGTTTATTTTGAAAAGGTCCAGGACAGAGAATGAAAAATCAGTGGACATGCTGCTCAGTAAGATAGTGCATACATAGAGTATACTGTTTTGTGACACTTTGTGGATATCCTAGTGCCTACATATTACAAGGTCTTGTTATATCTGATCATGTTACGTGTGTTAATTACCCTAACCCCAAAACATCTTACCAGATCTTATAATAGTTTGTCACCCCCAGGCCTTTCTCTTATGCTAATGAGCCAGTTGCCAAATGTCTTTCCAAGTCTGAATATACTCTTATCATCTCATTATGTTAATGAGGCAGCCACTGAAGGTCTTACCTGGTCTGAAAATTGACTGACTGCCTCTGCATGTGCTCCTTTCTCTCATGGTCATAGCATGACTGGATTTCCTCTTACTGGGTCTTACTCACTTTCTCTTTTTCTGACTGGGCAGGAAAAAGATCTTAGACCATCTTAAGAGTCTTAAATAAGATACCATAAGACTAAATTAAAGAAGAAAGTTTGCTTTAAGATGTTTTCTGGGCTTTTAGTGATACCTGTACTTGGACAGCTGCCAGTTCAATGGGGGGGGGGGGCAGTACATGGTCATCTACACGCAAGCAAAGATGCTTTAACTCTGTCATGTCAGCACACAAAAACATTTCTCTTGCGTCTACCAAATACAAACTTGCTGCAGCTTTTTTCAAATACATACATGTACTTGGACAGCTGCCAGTTCAATTGGCACCGTCACACAGTTCTGGTCTTAACCTGTAAACAGTTGCTTCATTTTCCATTTAATTTATACATTTAAAAGTCTTGAGCAGTGCAAGTACAGAAGATAGTGTCTCTGCACATAGGAAACCGTATTTTTCAGAATCAAATGTGTTAACGACTCGTCAATATCCCCCATGTGGGTCTGGAGCGTCTCTCCTGGGCTGATCAGATAACCCACAATTGGCGTCAATATTTAAACAACACAATAGGGTATACAGTAGCTCAAATGTTATTGACCATGGCTTCAGGCAAGAGAGCAACAAATGTTTCTCACAAAAGTGAGCAAATACAATCTGTTTGGGAACACAGTAAGCTTGTCCCACGAGGTGTTGTGAATTCCCTTTGTACACTAACACTGAACTATATACTTAAAATAGCAGGGCGGTGAGGTGCTGCAAGGATGACGTGCAGCGCATCACCCTGATACACAGCCAAAGGCATCGTCACACAGCCCTTCAGCGTAAAAGACCTTGACATGTAGAAAATGTATTGCACATCCCCTGGTAACCTGAGAAACACACCCGCCAGCTAGTTTTACTTCCTTTGCACTTGCAGCAATCGCGATGAAGAAGAAAAAGCAAGTTTCTAGGAGCTGGATAATGAGACAGACAAGAGGAACTGATCAGCGGATCCTTAACTCATTCCATACCAGTCCCTGCTTCTCCTTATATTTACCTAGATTTTAGACGACAATTGCATATTCAAATTCTTCCTGTAAAGAGCTTTCATTCAAGTACCAACATGCTTATAGTCTTAAGTCAGTGGTTCTGGCACTGCCTGGCAAGTCATGCTGCAGCTGCTGCAAGGGCAGCTGCCGCTCGACTTGCCAGGCAGTGCCAGAACCACTGACCAAGGCCTGTGACCATAGTATGGAATGAGTTAAGCAGCAACCGACACCTGGAAACAAAATGAAGTCGGTATCAAAAGACGCAAGCGTACCTGCCTACACGAAGAGCCACAGTGTACAGTAGGGCAGGGTACAGACTGCAACCAAAGCCCCAACTGTAACTCACTGCTGACTGCTCCTGACTGCATATGTACAAAGGCATTAACTCATTCCATACTGCGGTCAGAGGCCTTGGTCAGTTGTTCTGGTTCTGCCTGGCAAGTCATGCTGCAGCTGCCCTTGCAGCAGCTGCAGCATGACTTGCCAGGCAGTGCCAGAACCACTGACTGAAGACTGTAGGCGTGTTGGTTCCTGAACGAAAGCTCTTTTCATAAAAGAATTTAAATATGCAATTGTCTTCTTAAATCTAGGTAAATATATGGAAAAAATCAGGGACTGGTATGGAATGAGTTAATTAGAATAATATGGCACAATTTCCCATTGAAATCACTTTCTGCATTCAACTTTCCAGATGCCTTTTTTTTTCTTTCAAAATCATCTTTGAGACTACAGTAAGGTGGAAGAGTTCCTACTTACTTCTTGGTTTCAGCATGCAGCACCCTCTATTGCATATGGTCTGAACTATATGGCTCTCTGGTTTTTACTTCACAAGAGTTGCAGACCAGCATCAAACACCAAACACTGGAAGAGATGTGGCAGAATCAGGTTACGGTCTCATGTGACAACTGACATGTAGCACTATCTCATACAATAAAGCTGACAAAATTATCATATAGGATGTAACAATGACATCCTACTTTTAGGAGGTTTGACACTTTGATGCCATTCACCATGAGTAGCGAGATATGCTCCTTCGGCAAGGGTGTATTATGACAATGATCACTAGAACACTTCTTGCTGACAGACTTAACTCCCCCCCTCCACCACATACACATGGGTCCTATGACCTTAAAAATGAGGTCAGGGTCATCAAAATACAATCAGGTCAAGAAATTGTGTCAAGGTACAATCAAGGTACAATTACAGTAAATTTGACTTTGATGTGGCCTGTCAATCATGGGGTATGTGGTCATGGCTTACAAGGATTCTGTTACAGACCATCATTGGGACAGGCAGTCAAACCAGCTAAAAACTACACTTCCACATTTCATTTGCAGGGGGTGTCATTATTCTACAAGTTATGACACAGTGACACCATTCTTTCATGGGGTGTGATAATAACTCCACTCTTTCATGAGGTGTGATAGTGACACTTTTCTCTAATAAGGTGTGATAGCGACATCATTTTTTCATTATATGTAATAATGACACCATTTCTTTGTGAGAGGTGACAGTTAAACCATTTTTTCATGAGGTATGATAGTGACACCATTATTTTGTGAGGTGTAATAAGGACATAATTCTTTCATGAGGTGTGACAGTGACACCATTCTTTTATAAGGTATGGTGGTGACACCATCATTTTATGAGGTGTGAGACCATTTTTTCAGGGGTATGATAGTAACACCATTCGTTCATGAGGTATGGTATGACACCATTATTTTGTGAGGTGTAATAATGACACCATTCTTTCATGAGGTGTGATAGTGACATCATTCTCTCATGAGGTGTGATAGTGATACCATTTTTTGATGAGGTGTGACAGCAACATCATTCTTTCATGAAGTATAATAATGGCACCATTCCTTCATGAGGTATGATAGTGACACCATTCTTTCATGAGGTGTGATAGTGACACCATTCTTTCATGAGGTGTAGTAATGACGCCACTCTTTCATGAGCTGTGACAATGATGCCCTTCTTTCATGACTATGTAAAATGGACACCATTTTTTTCATGAGGTGTGACAGTGATAGTGACATCATTCTTTCATGAGGTTTGATAGTGCATTCTTTCGTGAGTTATGACAGTGGTGTGACAGTGACACAATTCTTTCAGGAGATGTGATAATGACACCATTCTGTCAGGGGCGTGGCAGTGACTCCATTCTTTCATGAGCTGTGACTGCACAAGTTCCATCTTTAAACATAAATGGCAGGACAACTCCAAGCTATCATGGTACTCAACAAAGTGACACACCCTCTTTCAAGACCTCAAAACTCAGAAACATTTTACTTGACACAATACAAAAAAACAAAATGACACACAAACTTTTATCACAACAGGAGAATATCAATTGTTTATAATTGCACATTGGGATGCTGGAATGACATTACAGAATGTTATAAACTAAATGTAATAATGTGGGATAAATTAGATCTAATAATGTGGGATAAATTAAATCTAATAATGTGGGATAAATTAAATCTAATAATGTGGGATAAATTAAATGTAATAGTGTGGGATTAATAAGATCTGATGAAAAGGTTGCATAGATAATGACCAAACCAACACTGAAATCAACCAAAGATTTGTGATACATTTGGTAGGCAAACAAATCATGCACAAATTTAAACACTGCAGACCCACAGTTTGTGATGGTACAAGGTAACAAATATTTACCTAAATGAAATAATTGAACATACCGATAAGCTTATTGAGGCAGACACTCAAGGGGCGTGTGTGTGTATGTGTATGTGTGTATGTGGTAACATTCTTTTTTCTTTTATTTGACAAAAGGTGACAATGACACATCTTTTTTTAACTTTTGACAGAGTAAAGACAGGTTCACACACTGAGGTACATTATTCGTTCACGTAAAGACTGGGTGACACACTGAGGTACATTATGCCTTCAGGTTAAGACTGGGTGACACACTGAGGTACATTACCCCTTCAGGTAAAGACAGGTTGACACGCTGAGGTACATTATTCATTCAGGTAAAGACTGGGTGACACACTGAGGTACATTATTTCTTCAGGTAAAGGCTGGGTGACACACTGAGGTACATTCTTCTTTCAGGTAAAGACTGGGTTACACTATGAGGTACATCATTTTTTTTCTGATAAAGAGCAGATGACATTATGAGGTGCATCATTTTTTCAGGTAAAGATTGGGTGACACTATAAGGTATGTCATTTTTTTTTCAGGTGAAGATTTCCTGAAATTATGAGGTGCATCATTCTCTCAGGCAAAGACTCGGTGACTATGATCAGAGGTTCATCAATTTTACGGTAAAGCATGACACTATGAGGTATGTCACTCATTCGGGTTGAGACTGGGTGACACTACAAAGTACATAATTCTTCAAGGTAAAGATTGGGTGACACTATGAAGTATGTCATCTTTTCAGGTAGAGACAGTGACACCATGAGGTGCATCATTCTTTCAGGTAAAGACTAGGTGACACTATGAGGTACATCATTCGTTCAGGTAGAAACTGGGTGACACAGTAAGGTACACCATTATTTCAGGTATGATTAGGTGACACTATGATACACATCATCCTTTCAGGCAAAGACTGGGGGACATGAGGTATGTCATTCATCCTGGTGAAAAGAAAGTAACACTATCAGGTACATTAATCTTTCCTCCAATGACAGGGTGACACTATGAGATTCATCATTCTTTCTGGTAAACAGCATGACACACAGTGAGGCACATCATTCTTTCAGGCCAAAACACTGTGATACTATGTCTATAATGCAATATATCACTCTTTTAGGTAAAACATTGTGATACTATGAGGTACATCACTCTTTTAGGTAAAACATTGTGATACTATGAGATACATCATTCCTTTAGGTAAAACCGGGTGACACTATGAGGTACATCATTCTTTTAGGTAAAACCAGGTGACACCATGAGGTACATCATTCTTTTAGGTAAAACCGGGTGACACTATGAGGTACATCATTCTTTTAGGTAAAACCGGGTGACACTATGAGGTACATCCTTCTTTTAGGTAAAACCGAGTGACATATGAGGTACATCATTCTTTTAGGTAAAACCGGGTGACACTATGAGGTACATCATTCTTTTAGGTAAAACCAGGTGACACTATGAGGTACATCATTCTTTTAGGTAAAACCGGGTGACACTATCAGGTACATCATTCTTTTAGGTAAAACATTGTGATACTATGAGATACATCATTCTTTTAAGTAAAAACAGGGTGACATTATGATGTACAGCCGGGTGACACTATGAGGTACATCATTCTTTTAGGTAAAACCGGGTGACACTATGAGATACATCTTTCTTTTAGGTAAAACAAGGTGACACTAAGGGGTACATCATTCTTTCAGGTAAAACAGGGTGACACTTTGAGGTACATCATTTTTCTGGCAAAGACAGGGTGACACTATGAGGTACATCAGGATCTGACATGCTGTGACATTATATTCATGAGAGATTTTTAAATGTATGACATGATGACACCAATATTTAGGTCTACAGGTACATGTATACAACTGTACCTTCTGACAGACACACCTTCCCCTCACTCCCCATCCCCAGCCATTTCAGCCAACCATTCCTAAACTTGTCCTGTAGCTGGTTCTAGAAGTGTATCAAGGCCAGACAAGAAGGTTTTCCTCTGTACCTTTTGCAAATACGAAATGAAAGCTTTCTTTCTTGGCTCATTTACAGCTGCAAAAAGAGTCGTGTTTTCTGTATGACCAACTGCCAACACACTCCTGCCTGCTCATCTTGGTCCATAACCAGAGCCAGGGCAAGTCATGGCCCTGCCGAGACTTGATATCCAAGTATCCAAATCTAAACCCAGATGCAGAAAAGTGCTAACATTTCCCAAGCCATTAACTGTAATACTATGCACTTTTGGCAGAGGTTTACAAAATGTCTAGAATGAAGCACATCTGCCGGGGATGTCGACAGGATCAAAATGCCGTTACCTAACCAAAGGACATGTAATATGCAGTTACTTGGAACCAGGTGAAGGGAAGCCAGTCGCAGAGATAGATGTCAAGGTTCACGGGATGAGTTGTAGGGTATCCTCAACAACGTGACAGCAAGAGTGTTGTATATCGAAGATCATGGCAAGAAAACAGCCAAGTGCGGCCTGCCAAGTAAACGGTTACACTCACTCAAAGAAAAGCCTTTTAGCTGGCAAAGCCAAGCCCAATGTAAATTGCGCATGGACAGATGGAGGATGAACCATCCTATAAGCTCAATTGACTCAGAAATCAGCTGAGGTAAGACCACAACAATTTGAACCCAGGAAGAACTTAGATGGGCGTGAGCCTTTGGTGCCTATACTTATCCCTACAAAGTACACAAAATTGATTATTTTTATCAAAATAGGTGTATTTCTTTTCCATCTTTTTTTTTTTTTTTTTTTTTTTTAATTTCTTTGTTTTGGTCAATCCTAGTCACAACAGTAGTTACCCAGTTCCACACCATCTGTTTGATCATGATGGAGTAATGCTGAGAAGTTCTTCCGTTTAATGTTACCATTTTTCAGTGCGGCTTTCTGGTACCTCTAGCTACTGATGCCATCTAATGGCCCCAGTATATCTCGGCTCCAGTCAAAGGCCTAACATTCAATGTCAGGCCCAATCAACTGATCTCAAGCTGCTGGTGCATGTCAAGGGAAGAAATTATCAGTAAACATGCAGAGAGCACTGTACCACTTACTAAAATCAGAAAAGAATTTGTACAAAATTAAATGAAAAGTCCAAAGAGACCCACTGATGGAAGGGGAGAATGACACAAACATAGAAACCCATAATTTCTGAAGTATCAACTTGAAAAATATGCTCCTAATTTCTCATGGTGTTTGATCCCATCCTTATCAACATGAGAAACTAATTCATCACAACTTTTTTATTAACTGCTACATTTTTTCTCAATTTAAAATATGTTCTCTTTCAGTTGTATAAATCAAAACAAACACTTGACTCCTGATTAAATATAGTCACTTGTAACCAACTGAAATACATCTTGACAACACATGACATCGTTATCACAGTGCCAACCACACCACACAAAAAAAGTCATTTCAAAGAGGACCAGAAAGGATTTTTTCACAAGAGTGTAAGTATTTTTTTTAGTAAAATGTGATTTAGAAGACATGTATTGTTAAGCACCACCAATATAAATGATGAACAGCATTTAATATATTTACCTTAGATCATGATTGTGATGACAGTGTACACACAACTCTATTTGAAACATACAATGGGCAAATTACTTCAATTAAAATGTTTATTTTGTGTTACGCTTTTGTATGCCACCACTGGACCCCCAATCCCTTCAGCACTCGGTCTTTGTTTGGTTTGCATAAAGTCATCCCACACAACGCTCAGTCCCAATCTCAAGTATTTTGACACACAGGTCAGGGGTCAAACTGTTTGTAGAGATTATGTCAATGGGTTAGGTGCTCATTACTTCACGAAATGTCAAAGACCTTGACCGTTGTTGCCGTTGCAATGTGCTGTTTTCAAGTGGAGCACCTCAGATGAAGTCCTTCCACTTCATACATGGGGCTACCAGTTGACTCCTTACCCCCCAATGCCCCTCTTTATGTAACTCACCAGGTATTTAGTGGTATTTATGGGGA
Organism: Hermodice carunculata; assembly: GCA_964020975.1. Lineage (NCBI taxonomy): Eukaryota > Metazoa > Annelida > Polychaeta > Eunicida > Amphinomidae > Hermodice > Hermodice carunculata. The sequence goes on from OZ026619.1 coordinate 72,776,437, forward strand.
CAACAAACAGAAGGTTCCCCAAGTTGATGACTTACCCTCACGATCCTTTGACAGTTTAAGGCACTTCCACTCACAGTTGGTGGCCCAGACTTGAGAGGAACTTGATTTCAACACCGCTGACTGTTTTCATTAGAGGGGAATTGAGACCACAATGTCAGGCACCATATGCTAACAGTTGAAAAGTGTGAGCCCTGATAGATGTAGTATTGATGATGACAAATCAGGCGCGTGTGTACAGGTCTCCCAGGCAGTGACAGTGGATACAGGTACTATACACGTGGCTCAGGTCCCTTCGACAGGGAACAGCGGGGAATCCATCAATCTGGACAGTTCAAAAATAGTGGAAAATATGTGCAGCTCTGGTAGAAAGAAACAATGTTTTTTTGTGTGTGTGTGCAAAAGAAACAAACATAAGCCAATGTAAACTTAATTAGAGGCTGCAGATAGACAGAGGTACATGCACATTATCCAAAACGATAGATCTCAAGAGTTGTAGTATCTTTAACAGTCAGTGTGTCCTTCCTGCCATGGTGTCAATTAAACCTTGTGGTATCATACCTGCAGCAGTTGGTCTGTCATTTCTGCAGGGAATTCAATACAAGACTGGGTGGTATCATATTTGCAGTAGTTGATGGCCTTTCTGCCAAGGTGTTGAACATGACACTGTGATATTGTGTGTGGCAACTGAGGTTGACACTGTCACCAATACCAAAAACTGTTCTCGTAACAGCCTGGATGATACGCCTCGTCTGTTCTCTGCCCTGAGACGTGGTATTTATTGTAGCTTCTTTTGTTCTGCTCCAGCGGTTCACTGTCATGCAAAGTGAGTTATTATACCTGTGGCGCTCACTTTATTGAGGTTGATATTTTTATTCACATGCAGACAAAGGGACAGATGTAACAATTCCCCGACACCGAGATGATTCAGACAATCATGAACATGTATATCATTTTGAAAGACTGCATCATACAAGTGCCCTAAAGTTGCTGAGACAAGAAGCCATTTTAAAGTCATCTGAGACTTTCTGAGTAGGATAGGTCCTTTATGTCAGCAACTAATTGTGAAGCCTATTCTCCCTGCGTTTTAACACATAGAGACTAATTACACAATGCATACTCCAAACGTGGTCTCATGAGGGCCTCACATCAAGCTCTAAGAGTATCCTGGGTGATATATTTGCTGATGTGCCTAGCAGGATAAGCAATATACAGCGTTCATTCTTGACTTTCAAGACAAAGCCACTGTGGGCCCTTTGTACTTCTCAAATTGGGGTCATGATTTTTCCATCACGGTGTCTGTCCAAAGACAAGAATCCACTTTGAGAGAGAATGAGGATATACTTTGAGGGCCACTCCGCCAAGGAATAGAACAATTGTTTTAAAGTTTAAAAGCTTGCAAGCAGTGCATTCTGGTGAACTTCACTGAATAATTTAAGTAACTACACAGTCTGGCCTAAAAGAGAGTCATTGATGAATTTTCCCCGTTGATTCAGGGGCCAAATGGGTGGGCGCCCACTGCACCTTCCAATACGGGACCATATTTTGAAAGAGTATGTCAAATGCCCCCATGTCCTCCTGCATGAATGAAAGCCACAGCATTTCACAAGCAGAATCAAGGTACACCTTCTATTAGGTCATGGCGATGGCATTTTAACTCTTTCCCCTTAAACCGGCCAAAACCGGCTGGTGGTCAAATGTCGTCTGCTTCAGTGTTTTCAACTAATTTCAACACTAATGAAAAACAGTTTTGACTGAGAATTGTAGATGAGCCCCATCAAGACCACATGCCCCAGGTCAACATCTTTCCTTGGCATCAGTCGGGCATTTACTGCCCAACTCATGCCAAGGAAAGTTGTTGACTCAAATGTCAATTGAAGGGGGAAAGAGTTAATTTTGCAAAGCTTGTGAGAGGAAACAGAATGCAACATTAAATACCTCCTGAAATGACTCTAAAATGTTCACTTTAATTATATGGTCGACTTGTCAAAATAGCTAGCAACCAAAATCACAAAGGACAAATTGTGAAACTGAGTAACCCATAAAATTATACATGGTGGACCCCACTGTAAGGCCATTACCTTCTACAGTAGCAAATGAAAGTACACTTCAACCTCCCTATACCGAATGCCCTCGGGATCGGACACTACAGTGTTTGGTATAGAAAGGTGCTCAGTACTTGGAGGATTGCTTACAATGAAAATATACAATTCGGGCCGAGAAAAAGTGTTCAGCATAGGGAGGTGTTCGTGTAAGGGTGGTTTCACTGTAGTCACAACAGAGAGGCAGTTTCCCTGGGTGTGGGAAGGGAGAATGAGAGAGTGGCCACCGTCCCTTTGCAGTATGTGTTCAATACAGGGCAGTCATTGGCCAGGCAGGTGGCCACTGCAAAGACCCATTCATCCCAGCAAGGCAAATGTCCTGTAAAACCTGCAGACTAAGAGAGCCAACACACTATAGAAGTCCATCAATCATGATCTATGCTCTCTGTGTTTGTTTATGTCACAGCCTAACATCAATATCAAAGCCCCATATATGAATTCCGACTTTTTTTTTTTTTTTTCTTCAAATTTACCGTCTCATGTTTAACAGGTAATTTCTGCAAAGAGGTTACATCAATCACAGTGTCAGTTGACAAAGAGTATCAACTGTGCTCTGTATCAGTCCATGTGCACTGCACCTACACTGCGCACAATCTATTACATCAACATGATCTTGTTCTTCCTTACGTTTTCTGTCACATTCTGTCTGCCACTGTTGCTTGCCAAAGTTCGATTGAAGTCTATCCATGTTCAAAGCAAGTATCATAATCCACGTTATCTTCAACAATACATGCAAACAAAAATTACCTGCAAAGCAGGAGCAAGCTATGTACAACCTCTGCCACAAGTGAAGTGGAGAAAACATGATAAAGGACTGTTTAGCAGGCAACACACTAAAACTGTAATTGTGTGGCATCGTTCAACATGAAAGGCCTCAATGAGAACATGCCATTGGTAAATTTAGGTGCTGCCATCTATTAGCCACAGTGGACACCAAGTGGCGACAATGAGCCTATCCGCAGGCTATCAGTCAATGTTATGTGTCCACCATTGTACCCAGGCTTTCATCTGCAGATAAATAATAAATGGCCACCATTTGTAGTGGTCGGGGCTCCCTCAAACTGCACTCTGTGATCGGGAGCCATCAGGGGCGATGGTCAAGTGCTGTGCGATACATAATACAAAAGTATGTGAATCTAGCTGTATTGAGATTACAATAATAGACTCTGTCATCTTGGGGGATAAGTAGACTGAGTGTATACCTTCTGGCCCTCATATGACATCCTGTCAAAAAGGCCATTATAGATAGGACTTTTATTTGGTCAAAGTATCACGGGATACTTGGCTCCTTTAAGATTGTTTTATGCTGCTGTTTCAGCAGGACCACCACCCTCAACCCATTTCTAGTCAGAACACGACCGGGTCAATAGTTTTCCTTGGTTCGTGTCGGGCACAATGTACCCAACCTGTGCCAAAGAAACCTACTGACCTTGGGCATGCCATCATGAATGGTCCTGAATGCAAATCTCACCAAAAATATTTTCTAGTCATGAGAAATTTTAGTAAAAACGTTAAAGCAAACGACAACTCACATGATGGCGTTTTGGGGTGACTTGACCAGGAAAGGTTAAGCTAAGTATTATCCATTTTTCTTCTTTTTTTTTTTCCTTTCTTTCCCGTTTTTTTCTGAGGAAGGAGTAGAGAGGGGGGTAATGTGGAGACACCACCACAGTTGTGTTTAGAAATATGTTTCCTGTTCAATTAAAATGCTAACTTCCTTCATTCACTCCAGCCTGTCACCACTCACTGTGTGGTCCCACCACAGCACAAGTGCAACAAGACACAGTTTTGAGCATGTGCTGGCTTCTCTCCAGGACTGTGCATCAACTGCATTTAACACATTCCACCCTGATACAGGGATGAGAATGATTCGAGTGCATTTTGGCTACTCCAGGAGCAATTTGGCAACCTTCTATACCCCACCTCATGGAATTTAACAGTTTTGGAGAAATTAGACCAAATTGAGAACATTTTGTTTCAGGGAAGAAAAGCAATTTTGGCTGAAAGTTGCCAAATGGCAACCAATTATCATGCCTACTGATAGAAGACCGAGTCAACAGAATTCCTTGGCAAGGAAAGCTGTTGACCATGGGCATATAATTTGGAATGATCTTCCATGCAAGTTTTGTCCAAAATTTTGAAAAATAATCCCTAAATTAGTAAAATACAATCAGCAGATGACATTGAGATATTGTGGGGTGGGTGGGGGAGCATTATTAGGGTGGAATGAGTTAAGAAGGGCTGATGACACTATTATCATATCAGATCGCCCTGTAGCCATCCGGCTGAAGTTTCATCCAAAACCTTCATTCTATATTCATATCGGGTCCGCACGTGCACAGCTGAATGTCTTTGTTAGCACATGAAGACTGACTTAGACATCGGCATAAAGCTGCTTACTGCTTGCTTATATCACCCTTAGCAAATGCCTATAGACATGGCATGATACAGTACAACTTGAAGCCACTCAATCTCTGAGATATCTGGTCTACTTTGTGTGGAATGACAAGTCTTAACCCATTACCATCCATCGATTTGTACTTCATGAATCTCCCTTTTTTTTCTCCTCTGGGTGTTCAGTCCCATTATGGGAACACACGAAAAATTTCCTATCTCAACCTAAGCCATTTTTACAAAGCCAACTAGTTTGAATTTTTAAAATAATGAAGGATGACAACTGAATTTTAAAAAATGAAAATATTCCTTTTTTTTTGGCACTATGTTGTTCCTAGTTTGGTCTCTCAATCCTCCATTGATTATACAAGCATTATGCCAGAAACTTTCTTCATTTTCTATGCAGCAAGTTCTAGTGCATCCGGCAACTCTGGAGCTGGTCCATAAATTAAACATTCCCGTTAAGATGCTCATCACACTAGCCTGAATGATGAAACAAGGAAGACTTACTCTTTGTCCTCCATCTTGTGTTCCTGGCTACAAAGAGGTTTATACAGATATTTCTCTTTAGCTTTTGCCTTAAAATGTTCTAGGCATTAACCCATCAACATGATTATGGGATTCCTTCTGAAATTACTCAACCTACACTGCTGAATTGTTGTCCGGAGGTTTCTCCATCACATAGAATTCTGGTGGGCCACGATTTGTCAGGCAACAAATGCTAACCTACGTGTCAGTATGGCCATGATTTGTCCAGGGTTCATACAGCTCAGCAGCTTTCAAATTCAAGGACTTTTCCAGGACCTTCTTACCAAAAATCAAGGACTTTCCAACTTCATTGATTTTTCTTTTTTTTTGTATCTCGCTGTCTTTTGTTCTGGGTTTCTACAATGGGAGGGGAGGCTGTGATTGAGCTAACCTAACTGCTGGAGAAAAGTGTATTAGGTGTATTAGTGGACATTTAAAATTCAAGGACTTTCCAAGGACTTTACTGCAAAAACATTGATTTTCAAGGTTTTCAAGGCCTGGAAAAAGCATGCAGCAAATTCAAGTACTTTCAAGGATTTCAAGGACCTGTATGAACCCTGTTTTTCAGCACCCCCCCCCCCCCTCCCCCAAATGCTCCTGACTTTCAAGTCAGCTGGGCCATGACTTGTCAGGCAAAAAACACCTGCAGCTGCCGACATATGGCAGTGAACCAAATCGAAATTACCCTATTTTTATGATGAATCTGTGCATACAACGCCAGTTTAATGTGCTTAACCAAGTACATACATGTACACAGGAAAACATGTCACCAGTCTGGCACCACCTGACCACACCTGTACAGGCTTCTGTATTTGTGTAGCTTCAGGAAGCATGGAACTATCAGCTGTCCCTATGAGTTGCAGAATTTATGGAGAGGATTAAACTACCGAGATACAGCTTGGGGGGAGGGGGTGTTCGACTCACATTTCCATCTTGTGAATTTTCTTATTCAGCCTACTTTTTTGATCCACTTAAGCCACATGTAACTGTATATCTTACTTCAAAAAATACCAGTGGCCCAGATACTACTTGTACGAGTTCTTCCACATGTCAAATTATCTTATTTTTTGGTAAATCATATATGGTTTCCATAACACTATTGATTTTTTAAAAGCTTAAAGAAAACTTTTTTCTTCTTCAAACCAGCACAATAAGGCCTCAGGGAGTGTTGTTACATGCACGGGGGTGGGGGGTCGGGGGGAAGAGAGATAAACAACAATACCTGACTATCTAAATCCAGTTACCAACTTGAAGTTACTGGTTTTACAAGACAAAATCAAATGTCTCCTGGTGGAACATTTTGTGTTTGAAGGAGAAAACTGACAATAAAATAGTGCAGAAACCAAAAGAAACCAAAATCACATAATTGACCACGTTCCCTAGAAAATTACGTAAAAATTAACTAGATGTAATCCCGTGCAAAGTCTCACCCATATACATTATCGTAAGAGGTTTTTTTTGAAGTTTGTCAATAGTTCTCACACAGAAACTGATTTCACAGAAGTGAGGAAGTGAGCATGTGACCTTGAGAACTAGGTCAAGATAGCCCAGATATAATCCCAACCTGGGTCTCACAAGTTACATATATACATATTCCTTCCAAGTGTGATGAATGTTTGAAGTCTCACTGAGTTAAATAGACCAGTTCATAGAACTCTGGTTTATTCGGTTCACTTCGGGAAGCGCACCCTTCTTTGTTTACATTTTGTGCTCGAGCACGCTGGCCGGATCACACGTGGAAGGATAAGAAAGTAAAACACGGACTTAACGAAAAATCAAACCGTCAGAACACTATAAACGCACATTTCACCACTGATGTGACATTTTAGGTAAAATGTTTACACTGTTCAGCACAATCCATGCTGTATCACTAGCATTAGCGGTGGCATCCGTTGTAAACATATGGTGGTGTGGGCCTGACTCGGCTACTTGCTGATTGGACAATCAGGCCAACAATGGAATGCATAATTAATTACGGTCTGGAAAAGTCCGGTTCAACTCGGTATGAACAGGTCTATTCTTTCAAGACTTACCAAGGAGGAGGAGGAGGAGGAGGAGGAGGAGGAGGAGAAGGAGGAGGAGGAGGAGGAGGAGGAGGACAAGCAGAAGAAGAGGCAGAAGAAATGGACACTTATATATGTCGGCCACATTCTCACTGGTCACCAGGATGGCACAATAGTTCATGCACATGCTTCCTGGTACTTTACAAGAGGTAGGACAAGCAAGTCAGTCATCACGCAGCCATATTTAGTGAAATGAAACATCACACCATGAGTCCATATGTTACAAACTACCACTCTCAACAGCCAGATGTCTGCATGCCCGTGTATAATTACAAGATGCTTAGCTCTTATGCGTATTCACCAAAGCCAGTGAATTTTGAGACATATCTGTGGATGTTGGGGGTTACTTTCCATAGATTCTGACACCAGAAGAGAAACAAGCTTCAGATATTGAATAATACAATGTGGTGTCAAGGTAGCTTGATCTTGCAAGGCAACAAACGCACACCTTATCTATAGGAAATCAGTCGTGTGCATGGTGAGCATGCTAAGGTGACCAGAGTTGGGAACTGCATCTGAAAGTAAAGTTTTCACAAGCAATTTAAAAATCTGAATCACTTTCATGACCAAAAAGCTGGAAATATACTTAACACCCCCCCCCCCCACCCACCCACCCACCCCCACCCCCCGCACTTGTATCTTCCGAAAGAGAACCACAAAGTGGATCATACGAGGCTTACCAGGCAATAAAATACATGCCATCATTTTTATAACTGAAATAACTGCAACACTTGCAATTTTGTTTGTCAGAGATGCAGCCATATGAACGGCTGTGAAACTTCAAACATACATTGTGACTGGTACTATAGCCTAGGATTTCCATGAATGCAATGACAACATTCAGCCATCAGAAAGTGACAAGATCATGTTGAATTTCTTCTGTTCTATTCTATGTTGTTATGGTACATTACTCTCCTGATGGTATGGTACAGTACAGTATGGTATGGTCCTAATGGTAGAGTACAGTATAGTATTGATAGTATGATATAGCATGGTATGGTATACTGAAAATTGCATATATAAATTTTCCAAGTTTTTGTATTTTTGACATTTAATTAGTTTTGATTTCACTGTTTTGGACATAATTCTCATTCAAACAACATTAAAATACTATTGCACTGTGTTTTTATTTTCATGGTTTTGTGCCATCAGCAAAATTAGTACCAATAAGAGTACAGTGAAATTGAAGCAATTTACAGTAGTATGGTACGGTACATTTTAGTATGGTGCAGTATGGTACTGATGGTATGGTATAGCATTATATGCTACTGATGGTACGGTATAGTATGGTATGGTACTGGCAGTGTGATATGGTACAGTACTGATGGTATGGTACATGTATAATACAGTACAGTACAGTACAGTATAGTATGGTACATTATGGCATAGTACAGTATAGTACTGATGGTACGGTACATGTATAATATGGTATGGTACAGTATGGTATGGTATAGCATGGTGTGCTACTGATGGTACAGTATAGTATGGTACTGATGGTATGGTACATGTGTAATATGGTACAGTATAGTATAGTATGGTACAATATGGCATAGTATAGTATAGTACTGATGGTACGGTACATGTATAATACGGTACAGTACAGTATGGTATGGTATGGTACAGTACAGTATGGTACTGATGGTAAGGTGCATGTATAATATGGTACAGTACAGTATGGTATGGTACAGTACAGTATGGTATGGTTCAGTACAGTATGGTATGGTATGGTATAGTATGGTATGGTACAGTATGGTACATGTATAATACGGTACAGTACAGTATGGTATGGTACTGATGGTGCAGTAGAGTATGGTACTGATGATACAGTAGAGTATGGTACTGATGGTACAGTACAGTATGGTACAGCTTGGATTCAGCTGATATCCCACACTGACAGATTTTATTGCTTCAGATCCTGAACCCATATAGTCACCACTGCATACCATTTATAACCACACAATATTTTTCTTCTGCACTTGCATAATTTTTCTTTCTGTTATAATATATATACAATATATATATATATATATATATATACACTTAACTGAGTGGATGGTGTTGAAGCCGTTTTGTCCACTACTTGATGAATCAAAGGGTCGCCTGCATGGCACAACTGCATTGCCACTCACACTGTATCTCATCTACAGGCAATACCAGATAAGACTGCAGGCTTAATAGAAAAGTGTGCCACACAAGTCCACGGTAATTCCAATCCCAAGCAGCTGTGTTTGTTTCATCTGGCCCATTGTGTTTGCTGTTTGCATTACGATTTGTAAGAGTTTTTGACGTAATGACAACAGCATTTTGTTAAATATGGAAAAGGACCTTGAGAAAAGGAAAACCCTCTCTATTTGGTCCACCGCAGATTCTTTTGGCATCGTGGTAAAAGATTCCACCAAGATCAATATTTTTGAATTACTGCATGAAAATCACCTCTTTCCACCGACACTCTCTCATTCTTGCAGATTCAGTTCCTTTATCATATTTCTAGACATTTCTTCACAAGTTTATCTAATTGGTCTGTCTTCCTTCAAGAGGCTTTTCAATTTGGTGGACTGTAAGATTAGGCCCGATTGCCCACGGATTGTGAGGTCCCTATCCCACAACTGCACATTTCCCCAGGGATCTCCACAATAAGAATTTTAATATAATAGAGACCTGCTCTGTGCGACACCACTGCAGCATACATCCAAGGCATCCTCTCATTATACATTGTACTGTGAATTGCTTTAGTTTCGCTGTACTCTTTTCTTTTTTTTTTTCTTTTTTTCTTTTTTTGTTTTTATTTTTGGCTTATTTTGCTGATGGCACAAAACCGTGAAAATAAAACCACAGTGAAATAGTATTTAAAACTGCTTGAATAGAAATTATGTCCCACACAGTGAAAACAAAACTACATCGAAATGTCAAATATACAAAAAACCGTGAAAACTTATACACCCAAAAATGAAGCAATTTACAGTGGTCCAATCAACAGCCTACAACTGCTCAGATTTTATTTTTGTTTACCATAGGTGTATCACTTTCCCCTAGGTGTATCACTTTCCCCCGACTTTTTCAAAACATCTGGCTCTCCAATGTAAACTTTGATATTGGCCATGTACTGCAATCCTACATAGATGACACACAGCTGGCCACATGAACTAAACAAACCACCTGGCACCAGTTGCAAACCTTAATTCATTTCATACTACAATATACAAATGTATGTACATGTACTTGCAGATTTCCTACAAAGTTTGCTGGCACTGTAAAAACAAGAGTCCCATGGGTCCAATGCTCTGCTGGCACCGTAGGCAATATTGCACCTGTTCATTTCAAAGTTGGGAGTCCTCAAGTGGCTTCTGAACATATAAAGCTTATGTACATCGAGTGTATAAAATGTCCACCAGATAGAACTTCACTCTACATGTAATCATAGCTTATTTGTGCAATTCCTGTGATGAATATTCTTGCATGTGCCAAGACAACAATGAGTGAGTCCTTAACTTTATCTCCTCAGTGACCATGGGACAGAAGGTTAGTCACCCAGATTATTTAATCCAAGAGGCCCATAAGCCTTGTGCTGTGCTGAAAATGCCATTGATGTCCAAACTAATTTCCTTCAGGAATTTAAGCATTTAATAAACACCTGGGAAGATGAAGAGTGCACATGTGCTCTGTGCAAGCTACACCCCGCCATTACAAAATCACCTTTCTCAACTGTATAGGCATGGTGACCTCACAAAAGTAGGTCAAGGTCACTGATATTACGTAAAATTCTAGCTTTGGACATTGCCAATACATTGTATATCCTATAAATTTGGCAAGTCTAATCCAATTACTTTTCAAGTTACAGAATTTTATATCTTAAAACATATTTTGGCTCATAATTTGTCAAATTATAGGTGGAACCACTAGTATCATTAGCAACTTACACTTTGACCTCCCCCACAATCGCACCAAATTTGGTGAAGATCTACCAAAAATTAAAGATGCTAGAGGGTTCACAAGATTTTCATATTTTCACCCCTATATTGCATAATGTTGTAGGTGTGGCCACCAATATCAAAATGAACCTGGATTTTTATACACCCTAAGTCCTGAAAGTTATATTGGAATAACTTGAAAATTGTAAATTGTATTGCAGTTATAAGATTTTCACATTTTGACTGATATATTACATAATACTATAGGTAGCGCCACCAACATTCATGTCGACAAAGATTTTTATACACTTTATACTCCTAAACATTATATAGGCCAATCTAAAAAATTGTGGGGTGCAGACCATTCACGAGATGACCCCTGTATGCAAACTGGCCATTTGACCTTGACCTTCAACTCAGATTAAAAAATTGTTTCAAAATATGCGCCCCATATACAGCTTTCCATATATAGTCTGTTTGTTCAAATCAGGTAATAACTTTTCCAGTTATTGATGAAAAACAATAAACTTGGACAAGGGCCAAACTCCATAATTACTGGCTCACAGTGACCAAAAAAGTAGTGACCCACTAAGTACAGTTTTATGTATTATGTGATTAAGTGCAATTTTGATCTGCAGGCTTACTTCACTTTGCCATTGATGTCTAAGCTACACCTTGCCATTACAAAATCACCTCTTTCAACTTTACAGGCATGGTGACCTCACAAAAACCTGTCAAGGTCACTGATATTACATAATATTCTCTCTTGGCAAGTCTAATCCTACTACTTTTGCAAATATGGAACACTTTACATCTTAAAACACATTTTGGCTCATAATTTCCATCAAAATATAGGTGGCGCCACTTGTATCATTAGCAACTTCTGACTTTCAGCTCCACCACAATCACAAAGATCTGCCAAAAATTAAAGGATGACACAGTGTTCACATGATTTTCACATTTTGATCCCTATATTACATAGTAATGTAGGCGGTGCCACCAATATCAAAAGGGACCTAGATTTTCATACATATTATAAGTCCTGAAAGTTATATGGGGCTAACTTGAAAACTGTGGATGCTATTGCACTAACAAGCAAAAGTTTATGGATAGACAGACATGAGCTGGCACTTAAACTCTGAGGCCTTTGGTCTACAGAGCTAAAAAGGCTGGCATGGTGAAATGTCTCATAGGAAAAGCTTCCATTCAACTACCCATAATACCCCTGGGCAAAAATCTGGATTTGCCAAGACAAAAAGTAAGAAAGAAGACAGGTCCAGCAATGCAACAAGGCATTCACCACAAATTGGGATGAGATCCCACTGTGGATTAGTTTTAAACTTGCCTAAATTTTTCCTTTGTTACAATTGGCTGGTATTATTCAGACTCATGTTTTGAAAGATCCCTGGACATATATATATATATATATATATATATATATATATATGTGGATCAATATATATATATATATATATATATATATATATATATATATATGTGGATCAATTGGGTGATGAGTTTATACTCCATGTCCCACCTTCTACGACTTGTATAGAGAATACTTGGATTACACCACTTTTTGTATCAGTTTTTTATACATTCAGTGCACCACAATAGCTGTTATTGGAAGTGTTCTGTCTGCTTTTTGCTTCGGGTTTTTCGTAAGTAGGAGACTGAGCACAATGAAAAAAAAAATGTGCACAAAGGATGTGAATGCAATGACTGCTCAACTTAATCTCATATTTCATTCTTCCATGCAGAAAATCCAGTTCATTTCTAATGATATTGCCACAACATTGTTCACGTAATGTAAGTCTTTAGAGGATCTCGCTGCAAGCATCAATGCTATACCAGCCAGATTTACAGCTGACAATGCACCTTTTGTAAACTACAATGTGGCTTAGAGGCCTGCTATCGGTGGAGTTCTTGCAGGGTTTTTTTTTTTTTTTTTTTGAGGAACATGGCAACATCAACCTTTTAATTTCTGAGCACCACACAAGTGAATTTCGACCTTTTGGCAAATGGGTAGCACAAATTCACTGTACATTTCTGTACTTAGACTATACATGGAAACTGAATTCACGATTTCTTGGGGACTTGGAATGCTGGGCCCTGAATTTCTAGGCATGGGAAGCAGAGACCCTTATGGAAGAAGATGGAAAGAAGTTTAACCTGTGGCATACACTGTGCGTAAATGGGCGCAAATGTCCTCAACTTTTGCTACTGCCCTCTTTCCCAACTTCCCTGAGTGCACAGGACACATTTTTTGTCTGTTTATCAAACCTTGGGGCTCCCTTTCTTCTTGTATCAGATTGAGACGTATAAAAACCCATGACAGGCAACGGTAATCACTGCTGTCAACAGTTTCATTGCTATCGCCACTGTATCCCTCCTCATAGCCTGACATGCCCTGTACTGAAAAACTTCTGACCCAAAGTGCTGGTGATGAACATCTCAGTGAGAAGCTGCCGGCTACAGTCCAACCTACACACCTGGAATTACCACCCTGTCTCTTCTGTTTTGTAATTTACACCACCAGAATCCATACATATTTTTGTTTTGAGATCATGCTTCCTGTTATTGTGTTTCACACCTGCAGCTGGATGTAGGAAAACTCTGGCTTGTGGCCCAGAGTTCAGACATTCTATAGAGATGAAGTACAACTGGTAACGTCCACTGGCACAACCTTTCACCAGGTCCTTCCCACACGCTGACATGTTTCTTTGTGAAGGCAATGTCTCTACTCATCATGTTTATCAGGCTGAATATCTTTTCAGGAAAGCTTCAACATTCAGTAAAATATTTATCCTAACTGCAGGATCTCAGAGCAGTATCTGGTCAAAAGGATGAAGTCACGATTTCTGTTTTAAGGCAAAAAAAGTTTGGTTTTTTTATCAGTTTGTATGTACACTCATGTTCAAAAGATGATTCATCAAGGAAATTATGATTTGTCTGCACGACTTGAAGAAAAAAGTTGAAAAGTTTTCTGTATCACAACGGTGGCAAGTAACCAAGGCAGCCTCGAATCCCTGATTTACCTACATTCAACTTTTTCCCTCTCAAAATTAACAGACAGGGTCCAGTATTGTTTGTGTTTTTCAACAAGAATGACTGTACAAACCATAAGCTAACAACCCCTAGTCATGCACTCTAGGCTTACAATGTGCCAAGTAAAATTGGTTTGACTCTGTCCCTAAAAGGCTGTCTGCCTTTTAGTAATAAACTGAGAGGCCATCAAATGGTGAATCGTTATTTTGGCTTCTAAACTGAGGCGAGGTAAAACTATAGGAAAGTTCTTGCCCCGTATTTAGATCAAATAGATGTAAAGACAATCATTCAAAGCACTTTGAAATTTTCTGCCCAGTACTTACACGAGGAACAACGTAACTGAATGTACAGTTTGCATGAAAGGTATACAGTGGTCCCAATCTTGTACCCTCCCCCCCCCCCCCCCCCGAGGCCACCCCTCTACAGAGGCCCGCTTCTCCGTGTATCAAGTATGGTATTTTCCTTTTATTCCCCTTCCCCCATCAAGAGAGGCCACCCCTCTCATACAGCCACAATCCTGGTGCACTTGGGGTGGCCTTAACCCTCTCCCCCCTTGAACCGGCCAAAACTGGCTGGTGATCAAATGTCGTCTGCTTCAGCGTTTTCAACTAATTTCAACAGTGATGAAAAACAATTTTGACTGAGAATTGGAGATGAGCCCTATAAGGATCACATGCCCCAGGTCAACAGCTTTCCTTTGCATGGGTTGCGCACTAAGTGCCCAACCCATGCCAAGGAAACCTGTTGACTCAGTTTTAATTTAAGGGGGGAAAAGGTTAAAAGATGGGCACCATTGTAACAGACTAATTCAGCAAATGAGCTGACCGGACAAGTAGCCATGGATGGTGAGAGGCCAGTTCGACTAGTTTCAGTGCTCTGTACACCTCATCAGAAACTGTTGAAAAGAATGCTAGTGGCCTGTTAATTAATAACTGACTAATTCAGCAGTCTCAGGCCTTGTCTACTGCACCTTCCCCCTCCCCCTCCCCCTCCCCTCCCCCCCCCCCCCCCCCAAAAAAAAGAATATGTGTGCTGTCTTATTTTGCCACACACTTGAAAGATCTTGAAAGCTGGAAAGTCTGGGCATTTTTTTCACACTTTTGTCAAGTGACTGATTGGTGAAAGCAGCAAGTTATAATAAACGAGGATTTGAAAGATCTACTACTTAATAATGAACAGGCATCACCTGCCAAGGTAGCAGGGTTAGGAATCATGAGATGTTTTTGTAGGACCTGTGACATCTGGGTCTCGTTGTCCTGCCATTAGGGCCAGCCTATCATAATTTGTTCCCACACTATGCTGCTAAAGTCTTTAAAGGTTACATAGTTACACACTGTGTTAGGTATACAAGTATGTGCCAAAACCCCGGAGAGCCTAAACTTCAAAGCTGTGGGGAAGTGCAATTTGGTTAATATTTAATTCATAATTATGACATGTCTGCATGGCTTAGATCTTATCACAGTGGACACTTATTGATGAAATGTGTGGCCCTGCCGTCTGTGACCCTGGGGCAGGGACCGGGCACCATGGACCGGTGATTCATCTGAATTTAACTCAATGCAGGGCTTGCCAATTGCTACATTTTCAACATTTGAGTTCACAGTAATTGACAGCAAGACAAGCTCCTGCGGCCCTCCGTGACTTGGGTGGGTTCGAGGTGAAAATCTGTGGCTGTATCTTTTACCAGCACTGGATAGCTGTCTTTACAGTGTTTTATCCCCGACTTGGCTCTAATAGGCCAATGGTCAAAGGGTAAGTCACCAAGGCAAGTCTGCCTTTGACCCACACGATACCTTTCATGTTTTAATGATGACAATATGTTTGAGGTCTAAGAGGTCCAATTGATATGGCTCTGTCTCCACATAATAGGGATCAACTAATGTCTGTTTCACATAAGCAAGTCATTATGTTAAGAGCCCCTTTCAAAAAACAGACTGCTAACAAGAAGAAAAGAGAGAATTTGTCTGGATAAAAGCTTTCAGACCCCCTGAAGTGTACCTCTGTGTTACTTTTGGCTTTACTTTTTTCCCCCTGCTAATCATATTCACAGTCTTCAGTGTTATGTTAGTGTCCAGTTATAAAGCCAAGTAGAGCAATCTGTGACACCCAGCCACTCTGTTGAGTGCCACGCCTGGGTCAGCTTCAACTCACTAAAAAGTTTTGTTCACACAATTTCCTAGAAATCATGTTATTGCACAAATTCTAAAACAAAAGTTAAAATTCCTCACTGAAAGAGCTGATACAAGTACCAACACAAATAGCCTAAAGGAAACAATTTTTTGTACTTCCTTGGATGTCATGGAACAGTTGTTACATGACATCCCAGGAAGCAAAACAACAGGGTCGTGTGAACAGCCCATGCTCAGCTTGGCCTAGAAATTTGTAGGCCCTGTGACCCTGGGATATGGTCATGTTCACCATTGTACCGTGTAAGTCTGGCCATCGTCGAAGGGCACTAACATGGTCTGAGTTAAATGATTCTCAAGTTATCAATGTTTCATGTGCGTGTCCCTGTGACCTGGCGAATAAGGTCAAGGTCACATATATACTGTCAAAGTGTGTCCCTAACTGAGGACCACTACCATGTAAAACATCAGTCTTGGCAGAAATAGTTCTCAAGTTATACAGATAAACTCGCCGAAATGGCCCTGTGACCTTGTGAATGAGTTCAAGGTCATCCATGTATGGTGTAAGTCTTGCCCTCCTGCCCAGAAGTGTCCCTATACAATTTCAAAGTATTGGCTGAGCACTTTTGGACAAGATGTCTTTTAAGATTTTGCAAGAAAAAAAAATGAACAAAAGAATCCACAGAAATTTAAAAACAAGAAGGTTGTGTGAACAGCCCGTGCCTCAGCTGATCTTGACATTCATCACACTTGCAGCTCTATGAACTTGGGAAAGGATCAAGGACACCATGTTCTGAGTAAGTCTGACCTTTATAGAAGAACACTTACATGTGCAACATCAAAGTTCAAGTAGTTCTCAAGTTAAAATGAAGAGTAAAATTCATGTATGGTGCACTGTGACCCCACAAACAAGGTCAAGGTCATTCATGTACTGTCTGAGCATGACTTTCATACAGAATAATTAACATGTGCAGCTAACTCAAAACAGATCTCAAGTTATCAAGTTAACAGTAAATTTCGTGTCAGTCATCCTGTGATTTAGTATTAGAATGCCCATTGACTTACATAGTAATCAATAGGAAAGCTGCATTGAACGCTAAGTACCCGAATTAAAAATCCTTAAAAATCAGGAATCCAAAGCAGTGCCACCTAGTTAACAACTGTTTGACCCTTCCACAACAACATATCCATCACATTTCAGCTTAATCTGAGGGACAGTTCTGAGAACAAGTGAAAAATAGCAAAACCATACAAAAAATTCATAAAAAAAATTGCAGCGCCACCTGGTGAACAAATAGGGAACTAGGTGTCCCCGGGAGTGTCTATGTACGATATCAAAGCAATTGGGTGAGCGGTTTCAGAGGAGAAGAATTTTAAAGGTTTGCCCCAAAAAAGAACAGAAAAATTCATAAAAAAATCCAAAAATCAAGAGAGCGTGACCATTTGAACAAACTTGGTACACATCTACCCAAGGCACATCCCCACCAAGTTTGAAGTAAATCTGGCCAATGTTATTTAAGTTATGACCATTACAAGAAATTCCCATCTTAAACTTTCCTATTAAAACTTTTGTAGAGATTTTTGAAAAAAAATCATAAAAAAATCCAAAATTCATTGGAACATGACCATTGGAACAAACCTGGTAGACACCCACCCAAGGTACATCCCCACCAAGTATGAAATAAATCTGGATGACGGTTTTGGAGAAGAAGTCGAAAATGTAAATTAGCATTAGAATGTCCATTGACTTACATGGTAATCAATAGGAACAGTGCATTTACTGCAAAGGAGCCGAATTGAAAAAAAAAATCATTAAAAATCAGCAATCCGCAGCATTCCCATATAGTGAACAACTTTGTTTGGCCCTTCCATAAGGAACATATCCATCACGTGTAAGCTTTATCTGAGTGACGGTTCTGGAGAAGAAGTCGAAAATAGCTAGAACACACAAAAATTCCTCAAAAATTAGAAAAAAACTGCAGCGCCACCTGGTGAACAAATTAACAACAAGGAGTCCTTAGGTGTCTTCCTGTGTGATATCAAAGCAATTGGGTGAGCGGTTTCAGAGAAAAAGATTTTTTAAGATTTGTCCAAAAAAAAGAACAAAAAAATTCATTAAAAATCCAAAAATCACTGGAGCATGAACATTTGAACAAAACTGGTAGAAACCCACCCAAGGTACATTGCCACCAAGTTTGAAGTTAATCTGGATGACAGTTTTGGAGAAGAAGTAGAAAATGTGAATTAGCATTAGAATGCCCATTGACTTCCGTAGTAATCAATAGGAAAGCTGCATTGATCGACAACTACCCGAACTGAAAAAATCATTAAAAATCAGGAATCTGCAGCACTCCCACATAGTGAGCAACTTTGTTTGACCCTTCTACAAGGAACGTATCCACCAAGTTTCAGCTTAATCTGAGTCACAGTTCTGGAGAAGAAGTCGAAAATAGCTATAACACACAAAAATTCATAAAAAATTAGGAAAAAAATTGCAGCGCCACCTGGTGAAAAAATTAAGAACTAGGAGTCCAAGGGAGTGTTCCTGTGTGATATCAAAGCAATTGGGTGAGCGGTTTCGGAGGAGAAGATTTTTTAAGATTTACCAAAAAAAAAGAACAAAAAAATTCATTAAAAATCCAAAAAATAACTGGACCGTGACAATTTGAACAAACTTAGTAGAGACCCACCCAAGGCACATTTCCACCAAGTTTGAAGTGAATTTGGTTGACGGTTTTTGAGAAGAAGTCGAAAATGTGAATTGTGGA
Source organism: Hermodice carunculata (assembly GCA_964020975.1). Classification (NCBI taxonomy): domain Eukaryota; kingdom Metazoa; phylum Annelida; class Polychaeta; order Eunicida; family Amphinomidae; genus Hermodice; species Hermodice carunculata. The sequence continues at coordinate 72,795,371 of OZ026619.1, forward strand.
TGACGGACGGACGACGGACGATGGACCCTCAAAAAACCTCAGCTGACGGACAAGTCAGCTGAGGTAAAAATTCATTGAAAATCCAAAAACCACTGGACCGTGAACATTTGAACAAACTTGGTAGAGACCCACCCAAGGCACATATCCACCAAGTTGGAAGTGGATCTGGCCGACAGTTTTTGAGAAGAAGTCGAAAATGTGAATTGTGGACAGACGGACGGACGACGGACCCTCACAAAACCTCAGCTGACTGACAAGTCAGCTGAGGTAAAAACAATGGAATATAACCAGTTGAGCAAACTTCATAGAGATCGGCCCAAGGTAGATCCCAAAATTTGGAGTGAATCCAGCTAGTGGTTATATACCTTAAACAAAAAGTACCCAAATTGAAAAATATGTTAAAATCAGAGATTCACAGTATTGTTACCTACTGAAGAACTTTGTGGCCTTTTCACAAGATTTACATGTATCTCCACCAAATTTCAGCATAATCTGAGTGACAGGTTTACAGGTGCAGTGGAAAATAATGAAAACACATAAAAATTCATTTTAAAAAAAAAATAGAAAAGAAAATTGCAGCACCACCTGTTGAGCAAATTAAGGTCTATGGGCCCCAGAGGTATCCCCATGGATAGATGACCATGTGTTGAAGATTAAGAAAACAAACAAAAAAACAAAAAAAAAAAAAAAGAAGACAACTTGTAAAGAGAAGAGATGGATGACCATGTGTTAAATACTAAGTCCAGACTTTCAACGAAAATAGAAAATTTTTGCGTAGGGATGTAGGGATTCCCTAGATCAACTTTTTTTTTGTGATTTGTACACCCTTTCCCAGAGAGTAAGACCTACAACTGTCAAGGTCTTTTCCTCATGCCAGCTACATTAAATGAAATGAGCTTTTTTTTCATATTCAGGGAAATTATCCAGCATCTGAATATACAGGCAAATGACTATGATATTCAATGAAACAAATAGAAAATGAACTGTTCCCCAGTCATGTGATAAGATCCGCAATTACTTGTGTCATGGAGCATTTATAGACAGGTCTGTGCTTGTGCTCATCAAAACTCTATCAACTGAGGCCATGACATTCACAGCCTTAGTCACGCTGCCTTGGGCACTGAAGAAGTTTGCCGTCATTCAAAAATCATTGCATCCCTTCTCTTACTATGTCCATGGCCGGCAATAATGCCAGCAAGTTAGCGCACAAAAAATTAAAATATTAAGCAAAATAATTGCCAAAACATTTAAACACATCCTGATGTTAGGAGTATTTTGATCGGTTTCATTAGAGGGTAAAAATTAAGGGCTGCACTTATCTTGATGCAATGGCACCCATTTGCTAGAAACACTGATTCACCCAAGACCAAGGCTCTGGATGACAAGTGATCTTTGAGCACTTGCCTTACACAGGGTGAAATAAAAAAAGAAACAAACTTCCAACAAGGCAATATATTAAACCACCTCTTGGGTAGAATGCATTTTATTGGTCCCGCCTTTCTGTTCCATTTCACATCTATCCCCCCAGTCCCATTCTCAAACAGATTTGGGTTGGCCAATATGGTAGCTGGATCCAAGATTTCTCCGATTCACGATTTCAAAGGTGTCTAATTAAGCGTACAGATTGCATTAAATTTTGGTACATTCACATAAGATACAATGATACGTGTACATCGATGCTATCCAAAAATTCATGACTACGCTAGACCGTGGGCTACACCACACACACCTTGTCTGTGTGGAATCCAACATTCCATTATGTGCCCCACCTGAACAAAACATTTTCTATCACCAGCAGGTCATACACAAATTAAGCAGAGGCCTTGATTCAAAACATCACCTTTGTTTGATGGTATAGAGCGACACATTTCAGGTTGTCCATGTTCTGAAACCAGATCAGCTCTCTCATCATACTCATCCCACACAAAATATTGTGAATATTGCAGAAAGGGCACACAAATTTACAAATAAATGTCATCAGTCATAAGTCTGCAATTGAATTCTATGTTTGTCATACAGTGATGAGTCCAATATATGTTTTTAACTCCTTATTCTCACAATTTTTGCAACAAGAGGACTTTGACAGTCCTGTGCTCAGCTGACATGTACATATACCCTTGCGTGCAATTTTTTAGGATCTGTCCAAAAAATAACAAAGAAATTCATTAAAAAAAAAAAAAATCTACGGAGCACGACCACTTGAACAAATCTGATAGAAACCCACCTAAGGTACATTACCATCAAGTTTGAAGTCAATCTGACTAACGGTTTCGTCGAAGAAGTCAAAAACATGAATTAGCATTAGAAGGTCCACTGACTTGTATAGTAATCAATAGGAAAGGTGCATTTACTTATAAGTACCTGAATTGAAAAAATTGTTAAAAATCAGGAATCCACAGCAGTGCCACCTAGTGAACAATTTTGTTTGACACCTGCACAAGGAACATATCCATGGAGTTTTCAGCTTAATCTAAGTTACTGTTCTGGAGAAGAAGTCAAAAATAGCAATAACACACAAAAAATCATAGAAAAATAGAAAAAAAAATTGCAGCGCCACCTGATGAACAAATTTAGAACTAAGGGTCCCCAGAAATGTTCCTGTGTGATATCAAAGCAATCGGGTGAGCGGTTCAGAGAAGTAGATTTTTTGAAAATTTGCCCCAAAAAGAACCCCCCTCCCCCAAAAAATCATAAAAAATCCAAAAATCACTGGCCCATGACCAGTTAAAGAAACTTGGTAGAGACTTACTCAAGGTACATTTCCACCAAGTTTGAAGTGAATCTGGCAGACGGTTTCTGAAAAGAAGGCAAAAATGTCAATTGTGGACGGACGGACAACGGATGAGAGGCAACAGACGACAGACAACCTACCCTCCTAAAAGCTCAGCTGACTTATCATCTGAGCTAATCAGTGTAGCAGTCTTCATATCTGATGGCTGTTTTGCTCAAGACTGTAATCCATACTCTATATCTAAGCTTGGATGTGAAAGTGGACACACAACCTCATCCATGAAAGCCGGGTAAAAAAAAAAAAAAAAGAAACAAGAGGCTCACTGGCCTAATCCTCTGCTGAGGGCCATTGCCATAAAGTCATTTCCTGAAATGCATTCCCTCTATGACTTGAAGAAATAAGTCATTGTTATCCATGTTATGCAATATCAACATCTACATGGTACATTTGGTATCATTTGCCATATTCTTTATCAACATATTGAATTTAGCGTCCTTTTCTACAGATGCTAAAGTGCCTAATGACCCTCAAAATAAATCAAGGTAAAAAGAAAAAACCTATCACAAAATTTTTTGATCACAGGCCTAATGCATATTTGGTGTAAATTTTGCAGTTCCATCGCAATTAATAGGCACAATAATAAATACAGCATGTTTCAATGCTTATGATGTTAGTTCCAGTAATTACCACCAGTGGTGCTACCATGACTCCTCATGTAATAAAATTTGCCTGTGCAATGTTCCTGTAATGGTATATGGACGTATGAGCACAAGTTCAGATGTAATGACCATCACACACACACACAAAATTGAAATGCGAACAGAGACTACTGGATCCATGCCCCCACCCCTTCTACTCATTTATAACATCGCTAATCACAGTTGTCATTTTGAAATGACTGTAGTCAATAAAAATAGGCTAACACCATGACCCAGATACTTTACCTAGCGACCTACTTTTTGCCATGACACTCTTGTGTCCAGGGGCACAAGAGTGTAAACTTTCATGGTTCTAAGTCAAAAGGCAACAGAATAACAGCCTAGACATGAAGTGTAATATAGTTTTACATGACTGTATCACTGTGACCCAGACACCCGACCTGTTGACCTACTTTTGTTTCATGACACACCTTTAGGTGATTATAAGTCAAAGGGCAACAGAATTACAGCCTAGACATGAAGTGTAATGTAGTTTTACATTAATGTATCACTGTAACCCAGATACTTGACCTTGTGACCTACTTCTGTTTCATGACAAAGCTACCTAATTTTGTTTCATGACACAACTCTAGGTAAACATGTATGTGTGTGAAGTTTCATGAAACTAAGTTACATAGTAAAGGAATTATAGCCCGGACACGATTTCATAAGGATATGTCACTGTGACCCAAATACTTGACCTTGTGGCTTACTTTTGGTACAAAACACACCCTTATGTTCAGATACACCTGTGTGTAAAATTTCATTAATCTAAGTAGAAGGACAACAGAATTACATCCTGGACATGAAGTGTACTGTAGTTTTACATGAATGTATCACTGTGACCCAGCTTGACCTAGAGACCTACTATTGTTTCACGACACGCTTTTAGGTCAAAATACATGTGTGTGTGAAGTTTCACGAAACTAAGTTAAACAGTAAAGGAATTATAGCCTGGACACGATTTTACAAGAATAATTCACCGTGACCCAGACACTTGACCTAGTAACAAAGGGGGGTGGGGGGCGGGGTTCCGTACGCTCGTACAGGTAATTATTTTTCTAGAGTACGCAGTATGGAAAATAAAAATCTTTCAAAATTTTGGATAGTACGAAGTACGTAAAACAAGAGGGCATCCAGTATGCCCGTACGGTAAATAAAAAGCCCCAGTATGCCAGTACGGGATACCCCTTACCGGCCCTCAGTAACCTGCTATTGGTACATGACACACCCTTATGTTCAGATGCATCTGTGTTAAGTTTCATTAATCTAAGTTCAAGGACAAGCAAATCATAGCCCGCACATGAATAGCGGACATCTCCTTCGAAACTTAAAAGCTTCATACACTATTCCACCATACCGACACTGGAATAAACAGGTAAATAGTAACAAAATTTTTAGCACCATACAGTTGACATAGATGGACCCATGGATGGAGAGAGCGATTTCTATATGCCCCTCCTCCAGTAGGAGGGAGGCATAATAATCATTTCATGAAAGACATGTCTTCCATGACCTTGAGAATGGAGGTCAGGGCCTTCCATTTTACACGCACCAAAACTCCACACATGATAAGCATTTGCTGCACATTTGGTGATTTTTGCCTTATGCCCTATTCTTTCTTAAAATTTTGAATTCAGCGTCCTTGTGTACAGTGTGTAATGACCTTGAAAAGTAGATCAAGGTCACTTATAATTTTGCAAAATTTGACTATTGACTCAATGCACAATTGGTGTAACCTCGATTCATGATCACAAAAATAGCATTCAGGGAACAGATTAGCTTCGACGCTCACTATCTTTTTCTTCCTAAATTATTTTTTTTTTGAGACTTTGGAGTAGAATACTTTACATACAATTTCCATATCTTTGTCTGTGAAATGAAGGAGCACTTTTAGATGTGTTCTTGGGGCAAGTTCTGGTGACAGAGACCACTGTTTTGTGCATCACTCAGAGGGCCATCTAATAAATACTTCAAAAGTTTCATAACAAGTTTAAAAATAATAAGAGGAAGCTGGTTTTCAATAGATTGTGGTCCACTATAATGTGCTTTCTGAAAAAAATTTGGTGAGGCTGCTTTGGATCCTTGTTGAGATATTTTGGTAACCTCGTCACATTGCAATTGTGCACCACTCAGAGGTTCTTGAAGATAAATACTTTAATGTTTCATAAAAAGTTTATAAATACAAAGAGGAACCTGTTCCATTATAAGATGCATCTCTGACAAAATTTAGCAAAGCTGTGGTCAATAATTTTTGAGATATCATGGTAGCTTTGTCAGGGTTGCTGCCACTCGCACTGCCTTCAAACAAATGCATTAAAAGTCTGACAAAAAGTTTTAAAATAATCAGAAGGAGCTGGTATTAAATAGGAACATGGTACAATATGAGGTCCTTCTGTGACAAAAATTTGGTACAGCTATGGTGAATATTTTTGAGATTTCATGGTAACATCAACAACATGGATGGACATCTCCTTTGAAACTTGAAAAACTTCATACACTATTCCCCCATACCAACACTGGTATAAACAGGTAAATAGTAATACAATTTTTAGCACCATAAAGTTGACTACAGGTGTTATGAGGTAAAGTGTACTAAGGTATTAGCTGGAAGCCACCTCTTCCACTATACTGGATGAAGATTGAAAAGAAGGAAATCCTGCAAAAAGTGAGTATGATCATGGTTTTCCGACTTAAGACAGACTAGAGAAAATTCTCTCGGTGGGATACATATACTTAACTACGGGTACTTTCCCTCTTACCACTCTACACACTTTGAGGACAACACTTTGACATTTCATGCTTCATCTTGACATTGTTTGACTAATGTTCTTGAGTTAGTATTGTCTTTTTTAGGTATTTGGTCATATCTCTGGAAACTTTTCAACAGAGTTTTGTGTAGTTGTTTTTTTATAACCTTTGCGTTGCAGTTTTTGCAACAAACTTCTGACTCTATTGACAAAATCGCTAAAAAGTGTGGTGTTTCTAGCAATACGTATCACTTGTCTGATACAAACTCCATGTGCTTGTTTCTCTGGAATGTTTCCTGTCAGATCAGGGTAGGAGATTATATCAATTTGAACTGGTCTCTCTTGTCAAATATTTTTGTTACATACTGCTTGTTCTTTATTTCTATATCCAGATCAAGGAAAGTAGCTTTTGTGTAACTTTCATATTCCAGATTTAATATTTGTTCTTTGGGATACATGTTTCTTCCAATTTCCCTTTATTTCATCTCCATTGTTCAAAGCACACAGGTCATCAAAAAATCTTCTTGCATGAGAATATGATCTTCTTCCAGCTGTAAAGTTTGTTTTGCCAATTCCTCCATCCATTTTAATTCATAACAATGTAAATATACCTACGGGCATGAGCGGTCACATAAGCTCTGCGACCTTTGGTCAGCAGAGCTAACAACCATGGTATGCTGGGTGTTCTATGCTATTTTATAAAGAAAAACAGTATTCCGTGTATTCTGTGTTATTTAATTAACACTGCTAGTATCTTGGTTGTTCTATGTTTTTCTATAAAGAACAACAGTATTCCATGTATCCTGTGCTATTTAATTAACACTGCTAGTATCTTGGTTGTTCTATGTTTTTCTATAAAGAACAACAGTATTCTGTGCATCCTGTGCTATTTAATTAACACTGGTAGTATCTTGGTTGTTCTATGTTTTTCTATAAAGAACAACAGTATTCCGTGTATCCTGTGCTATTTAATTAACACTGGTAGTATCTATGTTTTTCTATAAGGAACAATAGTATTCTGGGTATCCTGTGCTATTCTATAAACAGTTATAGCATTCTGGGTGTTCTATGTTATTCTATAAAGAACAACAGTATTTTGGGTATGCTGTAGCATTCTATAAACGACTGTTAAGTATTCTGAGCACTCTATGTCATTCTATTAAGAAAAATAGTATTTTGGATATCCCATGCTATTCTATAAACTAGAAGCGAGTCAGAGTCCGAAAACCCCTCGGCCAGGGTTGATAACTGGGAAATGGTACTTTAGGTGAAGACCATGTATCTGCATGTGAGACCAGGAGGCCAGCTATTTACCTATTGTATTTGTTTGTGTCTTTTTGCCCAGAACCACTCCCTAGTAGTCATTACCCTATTCTGCAGTCTGGAATCTTTATTCTCCATAAGCTAACCTATCCTGGTCTAACCTATATACATATGGAATTACTATTGTCCATATTGCACACATTCCTCGGTAAAATTTTGACATAGGCTGTATCAGCCCAAATAAATTAAAGGGTCATCAGCGGGTAACTACTCAACATGTTCGGAGCTTATTACCCGTACGTGTCTCTCTGAGTAGCGGCTCCTTGTCTAAGCTAAATATTCAGCAAAGACAACCCACATAATAATGAATAAATATGAACGTGGCAAATGATGAATTAGCTAAATACATGAAGTTTTGCTTATAAATGCAGAGCTTCATTATGAAAGAAGGATACCTGTCAAACAACCCTTAATTACTAAATTTGTATAGTACAGGTTCAGATAAGAACAATTTGACTTCTTGGTCACATATCTTTCATCAAATAGAGTAACTGAGGTCACACTGCTGGCAAAAAATATGGTGAACTTTGCTTGAATCCACAAACTCCACTAGTATCAATATGTGATTATACATCTTATAAGTATGTGTAGGTGACAAAAATAGAAGTTGCTGTAGGTCACTGATATTCAATAGGCAGACTTATGGGAAACAGTATGGATGAGAGACCTTGACCTACTTGTGACCTTGAAGTATGTCACATGTAGGTCAAGGTTATTTCTGTTTGACCCAATGACAAAGCTTTGGTGCAAATGCAATGAGCAGAGATATGGCAAGGCCATTTTTTTTTCAATGCAGCACTGTGACGTAAATATGTGACACAGTGACCTAGTTTTCACCAGGTATCTGAGTCACCCTTAGGACCAACTGTCATAAATAATAAGTGCAGCTACAATGAGTAATCTAATATTTGGAGATATCATGGTACAACCATTTTTCTTCAATGAAGCATTGTGACCTAAATGTGTGACCTAGTGACACAGTTTTCGAAACGTGTCTGAGGCATCCTAAGGACCAACTGTCATAAATAATTGATGAAGCAACATTCAATATTTTTTTAAATATTATGTTAATGCTCTTTTTTCTTCAATGTAGTACTGTGACCTAAATATGTGACCTAGTGACCTATTTTTTATTGGCACCTGAAATACCTCAATGGTCCAGTGATAAAAATTTGGTCTCTGTAAAGTGATTATTTTTGGAGATATGGCGTGAACAGGGTTTGGACGGACAGACGGATGCGCAGGTGACGACAATACCCCTCCAGCCTATGTGGGCCGAGGGGTAACAACTGTAGAATTCTGGGTGTTCCATGTTATTCTATTAAGAGCAATAGTATTTCGGATATCCAATACTATTCTATAAACAAATGCAGTATGACAAGTGTCCCATATTGGTCACCTCCATGGCAATGGAAGCTAAGACACAGACCTCCCTGCTGGATCTTGGAAGCACCCTCTTCCTTACACCAATACCCCATCATCCACACTCTGGCTCCCTGGGGTGCCATCAATCAATGGGCTCTTAGCCCCACACTTAACTCATAGAGTTTTAACTACTTACTGTCCAAGAAATCCTAACTTTTCTGAAAAATTATTTTCATGTCAATCTTTCAATCAGCTTTCTGCACTGCTTGTTACTGGAAAATAGAGTTTTCAGTCACCTTGTAAAGACAACAAACTCCATGTTTTCCTTACTCTTAGTGAAGAGTAGAGAAAATGCACAGATTGATCTGATGAGTAGGCAACTGTCCAAGATTAGAAAAAGCTGAAATATCATTCAGCTACTTGTGTGTTTTCATCAGATTTCCCCCCAAAAAACATAGAACTTTGATGTGAATTTGTGACAACATAATGTAATATGACTTCGGAGAGTATGTTGCAATAAATTTACCAACTCAATAGAACACTCTGTGTTTTTGAACTTCAATTTCAGAAAGAAAGCATGGAGAAAGGTGCATGCGAGAAGTCAGGAGAACTCTTTCCCGACTTTCAGGGCAAAGAGTTAAGCCACACCAGTGCCCAAATCAAGTATAGGCACAATTGTCACCACAGGTTTACAAATGTGTATCACCATATATGAACAAATTCATATATCGCTGATACATATACACAGGTAAAGGTCCAATTCTTCAACTAATACCCGCATCACCCTTGCTGGTAATTTCCAAAAACTCTGCCCGATTTTGCACTGGGTAGAGTTAATTTCCCACACTGGGGAGTGTATAAACAGCTCGTATGCCTTGTGCAGGATTTCCAGGTCCTAAGCTTAAGTAAATATGCATTCCAATTGCAATTTGCGGATTATTCAAACACGTGGATTGCTGCCGTTTCCTGTCACTTATTGTTGAAGTGAGTGGCTTCCAGATCACAAGCTACGAGGCCCACCTTGTGCTAGAGCTGTGTACACTGGCTGAACCAGCCCAAACATGATTCACACATCAGCAACAAGCACAGACCAGGTTTCCCTTCATCCTAATTAAGTATCGACTCATTTGTCAGGAAACACAGCTCTGTTCAGGACTACTGCTCAAACTTATACGCGCTAATTAAGACAGCATTTTTTATGAGACCTGAAATATAATTTCTATTTTCTTCAAACACGTAAACTATCGATAACAATCCATCAAATGACGATGTAAAACTATGCAGCTAACTACATGTACATGCTTTAAGCTCCAAATATTGACAGGTCAATTGCAGCAAATTATGCCGTCACTACAAATGCATCAAGTCTGTTTACCCCAGTCACCCTTTCCTTCTCAAGTCAACAGTTTTCTGTGAATGTACTAGCCATTGGGGAGCATACCACAGAAAGTTCTTTACTCACGAAATTATTGTTACAGGCAGGAAACGAAATTCTTCACTTCGAGTGTTTCTAGAATTAAACATTGGGATACTGTACATTGCTTTATTTTCACATTTAAATTTTCATAATTTTGGTACTTTTGACATTTCACTGAAGTTTAAATTCACAATTTTGGACACAATTCCTATTCAAACAATGTTAAAATACCATTTCACTGTGTTTTTATTTTCATGGTTCGGTGTCATCAGCAAAATAAGCAAAGATAAGAAGACAGCAAAATTAAAGCTATTTACAGTACATATTGAAAACAATTCATAAACTGATGCAAAATATTTTTTACTTTTTTTTGCATTTTAATTTTGATGGTCATTATCACTTGACCCAGAACAGGGAAGACTTGTATGTTCCTGGTTGCAGGACAAATGTTTGTAAATTTGCAAATATCATCGTCCAACAGTCTTCAATAGTATTCCTCTACAAAAAGTACCTAGTTTGTTTTTGTTGAAAAAGAAGTTGAAATTCTTGTTATTGAGATGATTCCATGTTTCAATGATTGGCTGTAATTTTTCAATGGTCCTTGTGTATAATGTTATCTGGAATATATATATTATACTCATGTAAATTTACAATCGGATGGGAATATTACTTGTCTGCAAAGCAGACTGAGTTCCATGTTGGCGCGGAGTAGACAAAATATGCAGCTTGGGTCAACTTTGAAGGCAAGAATATTACAAGCTCACCAGAGTTTATTCCCAATGTATACTGTCTATATTTGATTGTATTGTTGTGCTGGACCAACATATTCAAATTCAAATTAGGACCAAAACAAAAAGAAAAACCTCATAATCTTGAGGAAGAGGTTCAATCCTAGATCGAAAGTCCAATCTTTCAGGACACATAAAATACTTATAAAAGTTTGCAACAACAGCACTTCACATACTTTGTTATACTTTTTCCATCTTTAAGCACAAGTATATCAATGAATCTGTTGTAGAACATGGTGTATAGAAAAGAATATACATGTACCTTATTACATTCTAAGTCTGTGATGGTAATTTTACCTTATCAGTTTACATTTACTATTTTCCTTTTATTGTACACAAATACAGTTTCCAAAATAAAGAATTCTATTCTACTCTACTCTACAATTACAGCAGGACGTCACATCAAGGAGGAAAATGTTGCCAAGAATTAACCCTTAAAGCACTCATTTAAGATTGAGTCAACAGGTTTCCATGGGACACTTTGCTTGCATTACATGCAAAGTGTCCCAAGGAAACCCGTTGACCAAGACCACTTTTGCTATAGACTAAGCTTGCTGGTATTTGAATGAAAGCTATCTTCATGAAGAATCTGAATCTTTTAACCATTACATGTCTAACGGTAATGAGAAAGCAACTATAGCAGTGATTAGCACCTTAAAGGTTAACACTATAGCTCACTCCAATATGTTGATAAGTTACATCAAGTTGTAACCAAAAAGGACTGTTACTGTTCTCAGTACAAGTGCTGGTTATGTATGAACTAAATATGATGAACTAACTGTACTTATACACGAATCAAC
>OZ026619.1:72807442-72962442 GCA_964020975.1 Hermodice carunculata
CAAGTTGTAACCAAAAAGGACTGTTACTGTTCTCAGTACAAGTGCAGGTTATGTATGAACTAAATATGATGAACTAACTGTACTTATACACGAATCAACGCAAAAAGACTTTATTAGTGCTTTGTGTTTGCACGAATGGCATTTCCTATCAAATTGTGAATTATTCCGTATTGAGAATGGATGGATGTAATTACATAATGCTATAAAGTTGGCGTAATCATTTATCTGAAAAAATGTAAGAACATATATTCATGATATATATTGGACATCCTCCATGTGGACAGGACAGCTTAACATAATTGTGGGGGGGGGGGAGAGAGAGAGAGAGAGAGAGAGAGAGAGAGAGAGAGAGAGAGAGAGAGAGAGAGAGAGAGAGAGAGAGAGAGAGAGAGAGAGAGAGAGAGAGAGAGAGAGAGAGAGAGAGAGAGAGAGAGAGAGAGAGAGAGAGAGAGAGAGAGAGAGAGAGAGAGAGAGAGAGAGAGAGAGAGAGAGAGAGAGAGAGAGAGAAACATATTCATGATATATACTGGACATCCTCCATATGGACAGGACAGCTTAACATAATTGTGGGGGGGAGGGAGGGAGGGAGGGAGAGAGAGAGAGAGAGAGAGAGAGAGAGAGAGAGAGAGAGAAAGAGAGATGTCTAACACTACTTACTAACCAGTCAAGGAAACAACAGGGGCACCTGGGCCTTGCTGCAAACAATTTTTCAACATACAAAGGCATGGCACTGACAGCCAGTCTGACCAACTGTCCCGGAGCTCATTTTTCTTCCCAAATTCTTTTCAACAGTTAAAATTTTTTCTCTGAAATGTTTACATTAGCAGCGTCGCCACTGACCAGATGGAATGCCCATGATGACCGATGATCCATACGAAGGAAGGGTCAGTCATTTGCCATTGACAGACAAGCTACAGATGGACGCAGAGTATTTTTGGCCTTGAAAATTTGTTCAAGGCAAGTGACTTTTTTCACACAGTATTTCACTGTAATTAAATGTGGCAATGTCACATCTAAATTCCTCATCAAAAGGGCTTTCACTCATGTCCCAGCATGCTCTGCCATGGTAGGGGTTGTTCATTGTCTGGGGAGTCATGTTACAGATGCTGCCAGGCAGCTGTAACATGACTCATCACACAATGAACAGACCCACTGTCTATGACCTTTCACCCTTTGCTGCTCAGACTAGGACTCAATCAACAGCTTTCTTTGGCAGCAACTGAGCACATTGCCCCAACTCCTGCCAAGGAAAGCTGTTGACCTGGACCAATCTATAATAATAGGTCTTATTTACTGTTTGCACTGCGCGTCTTTTCTATTGATGAGAAATTTAAATAGATTGAGGTTGATGGACAACTTCACATCCCTGTGCTTTTGGGCAATTTAGGGGGGGGGGGGTTACCACAGCACTGCAGAACAGCTACAAGAGGGTTCAAAGAGGTTTCAGTGTAAAAGTGAGCAAAATGGACAGGCTTCTTAACCACTGTAAGGCAGCCTTCGCAATTAATGTAAGACAGGCTTCACAATCACTGTGTTTTTGCTGTCATAACAAGACAGGTTTCCCTGTCGCTGCATGGAAAAATTAAGAAGTGGTAAAAAAGCAGTCAATAAAATAAGCCACCCACATTTTGTGGTCTTTTACATGCTGTTCCTCATATGTTGGGCTTGTTTCAATTACTGTCATCCACTGACCTTGCACCTAATGAAAACCACATAGCCGGCTTAACCCTTTCCTGGGCAGGTAGGACGAGACTGAGTGCACAGCCTCCCCCTGGCAGGGCTTGGGCACTTAGTGCCAGATCCATGCCAAGGAAAGCTGTTGACCTGGAGAACTGCTACCATTGCTACATCTACAATTTTCATTGAAACCAAATGTTTTTCCCCCGAGTAAGAATAAGGTACTAATATTGAAGCAGATGACATAAGATCCGGACGCTTTCCGCTAATGTCAAGATAGACAGAGTTAAACCTTATCTAACTGCCAGCCTGGAATCTCCTACTCCATGCAGAATAAAACTTTCCTCACCACCATTTGTGCACACACATGAAAATCTAAATTGTGACAGTTTATGTAAAACGGATGTAATTAAGTTGTGTTGACTGGCAAGAGAGAGGTACCTGAAAGGTAATGCCAGTGAATATATCGTGTAATTACTGGTTTCTCTGTCTACACTTGGTACTGATTATCTCCCTGATGGAGCCTCATCTGTTATTGAGATAGTCACAGGTGAGGTAATGTGTGACTCACCGGCCTGACCCTTGATCTCTACCTGACACAGGTGCACAGGTACAGGATATCCGGGTAGACTGAGACAGACACCAGTCACCAGAATGAATGAATGAATGAAGCAGGGAAAGATAAATTCTCAGATGAATGGAAGAGAAAAGTGACAAAAGAAAAAGAGCAATAAGAAGAAAGTTAAGTGGTGACAAAAATGAGGTGACAAGAGGCTGCGTGGGTCTATGGACACAATGGAAACTGTGGACATGAAATACTGTGCTCTCCCAATACTGAACATCCTTGGGACCGGAAAAAAGTGTTCAGTATAATGAGGTGTTCGGTATAGGGAGGTTTGATAGCATTGAAAGTATATATTTGGGAATGAGAAATGGTGTTCAGTATGGAGAGGTGTTTGGTATACGGAGGTGTTCGGTTAGAGAGGTTTTACTGTATGTGGTCAGAGGGAGTAGGTTAGATAATTTAAACTGACAGAGAATGTGAAATAAACATACGCAGCAGGACAGATCAGCATAAGTGAAACAAAGGAGTGTTGAAGAAAGGCAGGCCACTAGGGTTAAACTCATTCAGGAGAAAAAGGACATGTAATTGAAGGGATTTCATTTTTTTTTTTTTTTTTTACTTAAAAAATAATTAACTCTTTCATTGCTAAGCTTTGACTGAGTCAACAGCTTTCCCTGGCACGCTTTGGGTGCATTGGGCTTCAGGCTGAGGAAAGCTGTTGACCTGGACCATTCTTATCAATATGGTCTCTGCAACTGTAGGCATGCTGGTACCTGAATGATAGGTCAGTTTACAAAGACTACAATTCTGCTATCTTCATGACAATTCACAGCACATCAACTTTTGTGGTAATTTGGCCGTGAGAGAGTTAAAGGGATGTAAGGTAAAGAAAAGTTCAATGGAGCAGGATAAATTCACACACTGGCAAGTCAGAGAGAATTCTGATAAATATACAAGCTGCTTTGCATTTGGTTTGTATAAATATACAGTTGTTGATCCCAAAGAGCCTATCAGTATCAGTGGCCGCCAGCGTGGTGGACACCACGACCTCTGGTCCCTATCAACCATCACTGATAACCATAACAATTGCCCAGACTGGGGGATTTGTTTAGTATACATGTTCCAAGAATGAATGAAATCATCCCTCCCCTCCCCCCCCCCCCCCCCCCCCCCCAGTCCAACCTGTAACCATACTCGGCAAAGTGAAACAACGTAATTCGCAGCCACTGCCAACATTTTTCACCTTGTAAACACCATTCTGTATATTTGAACAGAAACCTTGCAGAGCCTGCTGTCAATTTAGTTGTAATTGTCATGTGCCCAAGAGAGGTTTACAGGCGGCTTGTTGAGCTATAAATCCAGCATTTTTGTTGGCGAGGCAAGGATTACTTAGTTTACCAGCAGGCTTGGGCAGTGTTTGATTTGGCCTCATAAACAGGCTAATAATATGTCACATGTCTCCAACTATACACACTCCAGTTTACTGCAGCCTGATCTCTGATTTCAGCATCTCAATGAGCTTACACATTGGCACACACGAACTTGTCTATCCATTACGCAAACAGAAGCGTTTGCCTGCATGGCACAAGTTTCCCTGCTAAACAGACCATCAGACCAAACTCAGATATTGGCTAACAGTAATCTGCATACTTACTATCCAAAGGAGTTTTAACGATTAGTTCTGTTTGCCTGCATGGCAAGACTTTGCCTGCTAAACAGACCATCAGACCAAACTCAGATATTGGCTAACAGTAATCTGCATACTTACTATCCAAAGGAGTTTTAACAATTAGTTCTGTTTGCCTGCATGGCAAGACTTTGCCTGCTAAACAGACTAAATTCTGCAGATATTGGCCGACAGTAATCTCCGTGTCCAAAGGAGCTTTTTTAAAAAAATATATTTTGTTTGCCTGTATGGCAAACCTTTGCATGCTAAAGGAACGAGGTGAAGCTCTCCAGATCAGTCTTCTTGTACACTCAACCCATATACATGTACATGTATATGCAAACAGAGCAACAGTTTTAACTCTTTCAGTGCCAATCACGTCTAAAGTCAATCTACTTAAGTCAGACAAGTCTGAATTATCATTAGGATCCCAGATACATATTCCTGGTAAAAAGACCTTTCATTTGAGTACCAATATGTCTATAGTTCCAGAGAGAATATCGCAGGTCAACAGCTTTTCTCGGTGCAAATTGGGCACATTGCGCCCAATGCATGCCGAGAAAAGCTGTTGACTCAGTCCAAAATTTGGCACTGAAAGGGTTAAGTAATTAGGCCATGTTTAATTGGGTGTACCTGTCAGGTGCCTGCCTGACTTTCTGACACCCCTCATGTTAATCTATACACAGAGAAAGTTGTTTTTTTAGCATGCCTGGGACTAGCTCCTCATGGGTCTTTATAATTCTTTTTTTTTTTCTTTATAATTCTTGCTGCAAATTTGTGACATTTGGACACAGAGTAAAACCAAACCAAGCCACTTAAGAGTCATGAGCTGATGATACAGCCCACAGCAATGGAAAGTGTCTTCACTTGCCAGATTATTCAGTGCTTCTGCAGTGCATTGAAAAGTTACTTTGTGTTTTGCTTTCTGTCTTACTCATTATAAATGACAAGCTAGCTGACACAAAACATAGAATTAATTATACAGGGCCTTAGGTTACAAACTAAACACAAGTAATAGGAATAAACATCCCCCAACACCTGCAATGACATGAGCTTTCACACTGTCAGAGTTTTTTTTGTGTGTGTGTGTGTGTGTGTGTGTGCATGTTTACACAGAATCTACTCCACTATTCTACATTGTGATGCTAACTGTCCCTCATCAACATGGACAGTTCCTCAAATTAGCAGAAAATGTGACCATTTGGGCATTTGTCTTGTATCAGGATTAAGAATTTTCTTCCATATTCTTTTTTTTCCCCCATTTTCTGTCTCCGGTTTTGGAATGATGCCACATTTACAATCTAGGAAGGGTAGGCTCAAACTTTTTTGTTTTTTATTCTTTATTTTATTTCATTCTTTGTTTAATATTACTTTTCTCATTAAAGTCGTGAAGGGTTAAAAAGGTCAACTAAGTACATATTTCTCATTTTCTTTCATTCTTTGTTTAATATTATATTTCTTGCTAAGGCAGTGCAGGGTTAAAAGGGTCAAATAAGTGCATATCTCGAGCACACAATGATCACACACAACGTCAGAAATGGACACAGGCCATACACTATAATATTCGATGTACCATTTCCATACATGTCCTGTTCTTTTTACACACCTTCAGGAGAATTCTTGGATTTAAGTGTTGAAAAACTGGCAACCTTGATAACAGGGCTACATGTACGGCATGCTTGGAATGCCCACTGCATGGTAAATACCAACCAGAAACACACACTGCTCACTGGCACGCTGACAAACTAGCTTTCGCCCAAAATATCACCTATCAAAACCCCATCAGATGCGAATACTGCACCACTCTAGTGATACGGCTACAAAGCTGTTAAAGATTTTGAACACTTGTGGACATCAACACGTTCTTTCATCACAATATACATGTACAATGTACGTATCACTGTTCTTCTTCAGCTGTTCCTCTTAGAAAAAGATTAACGGATTCATTACCTCGCTTTGATGATCACTGGGCAGAGCAACTGTACAGTACAGAGGAACCTGTTTGGGCGATCGCCATTACTTACTGACATGCACATTAACTATACATTGTAAATAAATTTGAGATCAACATATTATTTCAATGTTACATGATCCATATATTGGCCTATCGGTTCATAGTTATCCCTTGAGGGTTAAAAACAGTGACTTTGAGATATTTGACCACAGCAGGAGCCCAGACAGGCCTTTGGTTCACTCACTCTGTTAAATCTCAGCCATGTCAAATATTACATAGATGAAGTTTCACTATCACACTTAGACCATTTCAATGGAAATTCTCCATATTTTGTACAGTCAATATGTCTGGAAAATTACTGTACGTGGTAAGCAACTTGTTTTCTAACTGGACATTTTATCATGCTGGTGAAAAGTTAATGAAATACATGTGAAGTTCAAGACATCAGCTTTCACCAGCAAGGTGTATTTGTATGTTTTATGTAAATAAAATATTTGATGCCAGGTATCGGCATTTGGGTTCTCAATCCAACTAAATCTGTATCTCATGTTATATAAACATATATTATATAGCTATTTTGTACACGGATGCACCTGCTGGTATATTTTATATTCGGAACGAGCGGGACTCGATAATTAGTCTGTCGTTTCTGTTTATTGCTGTTCACTTAATTTTCATGTACTTTGTATGTTTGTATTTGACCATATATCTTGTAATCAAGATGTATGTCAATCAAATTTTTATAAATGTGCATATTTCAGTTCAATAATATGTCAAGGAGAACCAGGGGAGAACAAGCAATGTTGACCCTAGAGGTAAGAGAGTCCAGAGACTCCACCAGCATCCCCATGAAGCTGACTGGCTGGAGATGATCAGTCCAGAGACTCCACCAGCACCCTCATAGGGATATTGACTGATAGACGTAAGTCCAGAGAGACTCCAACAGCTGACTGGTGTAGACCAGTCCAGAGACTCCATCAGCACCCTCATGAATGTGACTGGTAGAGAGTCCAGAGACTCCATCAGCACCCTCATGAAACTGACTGGTGGAGAGCCCAAAGACTCCATCAGCACCCTCATGAAACTGACTGGTGGAGAGTCCACAGACTCCATCAGCACCCTCAGGAAGCTGACTGGCAGAAGTGGAGTCCAGAGACTCCACCAGCACCCTGGTGTACCCTGACTGATGTAGCAGACACTCAACACATGGCCAGTGTGCTCAGCTGTGGACCTGGGCCCAGTGATATGCAAATGTACAACACGTGTGCATGCTTTACACTATGATGGTTTGTGATGAATTCCCCTCAAACAGACCAACAAATACAATTAACTTCCTACCTTGTGTACAGCAGTCCAAAAACTTGGCTGATGCTATCAGTTCACTAGTGGGATCTGCATACAGTCCGGGTTACCCCACATGACACCTTGTTTACAAGCTGCCGGTAGACCCAGGTCTCGGTACCTCAACTTGTACCATGAAGTGTAGTCTGATTGGTATCACAGAGCACAGGGACCAGGCAGCATCTGGTGAAGAATGTAACATTGACAGTATTGATAGAGCCAGATGAAAATAGGATACATGCATGTGCTCCAGCCAGTAACTGCAGTAGGCCAGGCCGGCAAATAGCCTGCAGACTGTGGATAATTAACGACAACTTGCTCTGAGTCAGCTTAACAACAAAACCCTTGCTCACAGATCAATCTACAGTGAAGCTGTGGTCCAACTTGCCTGCTGTAATGTTTGGCCTGCAGTTTAGGCAGCTGAGTCCCTCACTCTATGCAATGGCTGATCCCTCTGTCAACTTCCACGGGGTACCTTCCCAGTGCAAAGTTGGCTGTGGCAGGGGTAAGTATGTGCTAATACAACACCATTTCTGGCCCAGGAGTGCAGTGTAAACTCCTTGTAACCCAATACATTACCATGTGACCCCTGCTAGGAATGATCGAGTAACTTCTACCCATTCACATTGGTTTGGTGATTAGTGGGGTTGACCCATTCTGTGCGGGGATGACAGGTCATAATCTGTTCTTGGGACAAAGTCACATTGTCCCATCAAAGTCCACATCATAACAGAGGGATCATAAGGGTAATGACCATGCATTAAAAGGAAGCATTACTAAATATCATGAACTGTCTGTGAAGCTCATAAAATGCTGCAAGGCCTTACAAGCACATTTAACTCATTCTATCCCAGTCCCTGATTTTTCTGTATATTTATCTAGATTTAAGATGACAATTGCATATTTAAATTCTTCATGAAAAGAGCTGTTGTTCAAGTACCAACATGTCTGTAGTCTTAAGTCAGTGGTTCTGGCAGTGCCTGGCAAGTCATGCTGTAGCTGCTGCAATGGCAGCTGCAGCATGACTTGCCAGGCAGTGCCAGAACCACTGACCAAGGCCTGTCACCATAGTATGGAATGAGTTAAACACTTCAAAAGTCCTGACTTCACGTAAAATTGCCATTAGAGTCTGCAAATCAATCTTTGCTTCTCGTACTTTTTGTGGAAGCCCAAATCCCTTACAAATGTCTGGTTAAAACACTTTTCACATGTCACTCACCAGTTCCATCCATCCAAAGTTCCAACTTCAACAGGTTAGCAACACAATCTCTTTAAGTTAGCAACACTGAACTGATGATGACCTGGTCTCACTAGGACCTGCACAACATAACCTTTCTACACAATATACAAAGTCAGTTTTAGCAACTGGTCTCTATCTGGTATAATTTCTTTATGATAAAGAGAGAGAGAGTTCAGAAAACTTCTATGTCATTAACTCATTCCCATTTATCAACTTCTATGTCATTAACTCATTCCCATTTAATAATTTCCATGTCATTAACTCATTCACATTTATTAACTTCTATGTCATTAACTCATTCACATTTATTAACTTCTATGTCATTAACTCATTCCGATTTATTAACTTCCATGTCATTAACTCATTCCCATTTGTCAACTTCCATGTCATTAACTCATTCCCATTTATTCCATAAAAATTAATCTTGTGTATCTTTTGATGGAGTTAAAAGGGCAATGCCTGCAAATTCCTCACAAGTATCTGTCAATCCTACCTGAATGGGAAGGGCAGGCACCATTCACAAGTCATGGAGAAGGGGGGGGGGGGGGTGCAGGTCCCATTCACAAATCATGAAGGAAGAATTTGTGCTTCAACAGTTAATAGTGAAACATGGTGAAACAATATATTTCACAATTCACGGGACTAAATCTTGATTTCATAGTTCATGATTTATTGAAATGTCAATTCATGTTTCACAAAATTTAAAAATTTTGAGTCACATTTCATAATTACACTGTAATAGACCTTTCACAGTTCACAATCACAGAAATTGTTTTTCAGTATCACAGTTCACAACAAGAGGGCCATGTGAACAGCCCATGCTCAGGTGATCCAGACATTTATCCCACGTGCAGCTCTGTGAACTTGGGATAGGATCAAGGTCACCCATGTACTAAGAAAGTCTGGCCTTTATAGAAGAACACTAACATGTGCAACATCAAAGTCCCAGTTCAAGTAGTTCTAAAGTTATAGTGAAGAGTAAAATTCATGTATGTGGCACTGTGATCCCTTGAACGAGGTCAAGGTCACTTACGTACTGTCTAAGTATGACCTTCATGGAGAAACATTAACATGTGCAACATCAAGGTCCTAACTAAAAACAAATCTCAAGTTATCAAGTGAACAGTAAATTTTGTGTCAGTTGTCCTGTGACCTTGGGAATGAGTTCATGGTCCAAACATCACTGGAGCATGACCATTGGCACAAAATTCATAGACACTTATAAAAGGTACATCACTACCAACTTTGGCACAAATCTGGCCAAAATTATTCAAGTTATAACCATTACAAGAAATCCCCATGTTAAACTTTCCTATTAAAACTTTTTTAAAGATTTTTGAAAAAAAATTATAAAAAGTCCAACAAGAGGGCTGTGTGAAACATCCATACTCAGCTGACCTAAAGATTTATCACACTTGTGGTTCTGTGAACTTAGGATAGGACAAAATAGGTAGACACTTATCAAACTTACATCCCTACGAAGTCCGACACAAATCTGGCCAAAATTATTGAAGCTATAACCATTATTAAAAATTCCCATGTTACACTTTCCTATTAAACTTTAAAAAAAAAAAATCAGAAAAAATCCAAGACTCATTGGAGCATGACCTTTTGTACAAACTTGGTAGAGACCCATCCAGGGTACACTGACATTAAGTTTGAACTCAATCCAGCTGACAGTTTCTTCTAAGAAGTCCAAAATGTAAATTGGCATAAGAATGCCTATTGACTTACATAGTTATCAACAGGAAAGGTGTATTAACCAATAAGTACCCAAACTGAAAAAAATCATTGAAAATCAGGAATCCGCAGCAGTGCCACCTAGTGAACAAATTTGTTTGACCCTTCCACAAGGAACATATCCACAAAGTTTCAGCTTGATCAGAGTGATGGTTCTGGAGACGAAGTCAAAAAATAGCAAAAACCACAAAAAAAATCATAAAGATATAGAAAAAAATTAGTGCCACCTGGTGAAGAAATTAAGAACTAAGAGTCCCTAATAGTGTTCCTGTGTGACATCAAAGCAATTGGGTGAGCCGTTTCGTTTTTGGTCTTAACTGTCAACAACTGTCCATTCCCCAGTCTACACATGGTCTTCACAAATGTAGACAGACTTTTAAAAATCAAAGAAAAAAAATACAAAACAACAGTCATTTTTTGGTGCAGATACCAGAGTGACTATGCCACTGATACACATTCAAGTGCAGTGACACCAGTGATTATACTGAAAAAGATTCAGCCCTGTATTCTTCCAAGATTTTTTTTTTTTTTTTTTTTTTTTTTTTAGTTTCTCTGGGTAAAAAAGAAGTTTGTGCCAGTGAAGTCTGGTACCATGTACAGGCAGAACCAGGACTGTTAAGGGCCCTAATTCTCAACACCTGCCCTTAACCCTTTCCTTGCAGGAATATGACTCAGTCAACATTTTTCCTTGCTGCAAGTTGGTACAACATGGCCAGCCCCCCTGGGGCCTGCTATCATGATCTGTATGACAGCACTCCCTCATTATGTTGATCATGGGGCCCGTGCTTACAGCAAAACTGCCTTAAGATGCAGGGACATTAAACATGGAAGACTTCAATAGCACAACTGCTTCAGTGGAAGTCAAGGGACCCACAATGACATACCAGAATCCTCTTTGTAATAAGGGGTCCTATAAAGAGGGAGTGCTGTAGCTACAATACCTTGCAAAAAAGGGGCCCCACAAAGAGGGCACGCTGTAGCTTCAATACCTTGTTATAAGGGGTCCTATAAAGAGGGCACACTGTAGCTACAATACCTTGTAATAAGGGGTCCTATAAAGAGGGCACACTGTAGCCACAATACCTTGTAATAAGGGGTCCTATAAAGAGGGCACACTGTAACTACAATACCTTGTAATAAGGGGTCCTATAAAGACGGCACACTGTATCTTAATACCTTGTAATAAGGGGCCCTATAAAGAGGGCACACTGTAACTACAATACCTTGTAATAAGGGCTCCTATAAAGAGGGCACACTGTATCTTAATACCTTGTAATAAGGGGCCCTATAAAGTGGGAGTGTTGTAGCTACAATACCTTGTAATAAGGGGCCCTGTAAAGAGGGAGTGCTGTAGCTACAATACCCTGTTAAAAGGGGCCCTATAAGGTGGGAGTGTTGTAGCTACAATACCCTGTAATAAGGGGTCCTATAAAGAGGGAGTGCTGTAGCTACAATACCTTGTAATAAGGGCTCCTATAAGGTGGGAGTGTTGTAGCTACAATACCTTGTAATAAGGGGTCCTATAAAGAGGGAGTGCTGCAGCTACAATACCTTGTCATAAGGAGTCCTATAAAGAGGGAGTGCTGTAGCTACAATACCTTGTAATAAGGGGCCCTATAAGGTGGGAGTGTTGTAGCTACAATACCCTGTAATAAGGGGTCCTCTAAAGAGGGAGTGCTGTAGCTACAATACCTTGTAATAAGGGGCCCTATAAGGTGGGAGTGTTGTAGCTACAATACCCTGTAATAAGGGGTCCTATAAAGAGGGAGTGCTGTAGCTACAATACCTTGTAATAAGGGGCCCTATAAGGTGGGAGTGTTGTAGCTACAATACCTTGTAATAAGGGGTCCTATAAAGAGGGAGTGCTGTAGCTACAATACCTTGTAATAAGGGGCCCTATAAGGTGGGAGTGTTGTAGCTACAATACCTTGTAATAAGGGGTCCTATAAAGAGGGAGTGCTGCAGCTACAATACCTTGTAATAAGGGGTCCTATAAAGAGGGCACACTGTATCTTAATACCTTGTAATAAGGGACCCTATAAAGTGGGAGTGCTATAGCTACAATACCTTGTGATAGGGGGCCCTATAAAGAGGGAGTGCTGTAGCTACAATACCCTGTAATAAGGGGCCCTATAAGGTGGGAGTGTTGTAGCTACAATACCTTGTAATAAGGCACCCTATGAAGAAGGAGTGCTGTGGCTACAATACTTGGCAGAAATGTTTAAGTGAAAATATTGAAGGTGACTACAATTAACATTTGCACACTTTTCAGCATTTGGGAAGGAAAACATTAAAATGCAAGCTGCTGTGGTGCATTCCTGCAGCGTCTACATATTGCATCCATTTCTAATATTTTTTGTCTCAATCTATAAGTGTCTATTCAGTCTCTGCTTTGACATCCACTGCGGGCAACTGTATGTGTGCATACTGTTCTCTTGTTTGCTGTAATTTAGTGGCTGTAAAGTGATCCCGTTCCTGTTTAACAGCATGCCTGCACATAATAACACAGCCAATCTATAAATGCCGCTTTTTGTAACTTTACTGCTTGAAACATTGTTTGTAAAAGCAATTAAGTTGGAGCCACAAAAAGTAAAAGTCAGCTTGCTCAGTAGGTCATTCCTCCCACTTCTACCCCCACCCCTTCAATAACCACTGACCTTGACTGAAGATGTAATTTATGAGCAAAATACTGACACTGGGAACCATTGTGGAGTATGACTACACATATCATTATGCTATTAGCATCTTCATTGTAACCTTTTACCAACTACCAGTCTGTTCTACTGATGCCTTCTCTCTCAGAAATACATTGTGATCCTTTACTGTGTCCAGATGCAGGAAAAAACAATCGGACCTGAACCCACGCAAAAAGTGAGCAGAAGGATCATGTATACCAATAAGAAATGATCATCAAAAAGACAGGCTGAAAGTGTTCAACAAATTATAGAAAAGATGGAATAAAGTCAGCAATAAGACCTAAAGGTCACAAATGATCATGAATCAACATGGATTAAAAATATCTAGGAGAAGATATGAGTTAAAAGTATTCATTAAAATATTTAACTCATTCCATACTATGGTCACAGGTCTCAGTCAGTGCCAGAACCACTGACGTACTATAGGCATGTTGGTACTTGAATGAAAGCTCTTTTCATGAAGAATTTGAATATGCAATTGTCTTAAATCTAGGTAAATATATGGAAAAATCAGGGACTGGTATGGAATGAGTCAAGTCAAAGTGACCATGAACAGCCATGGGTTAAAAGTGACCATAAGAAGAAATAAATTAAATGTATTTATGAAAAGATAAAGGTTAAAAACCATGACTCACTGAAGGTCCAACATGATGATACAGTGAACTAGATGCGACTATTAAAGAGGTTTGGGCCACCACTGATCGTGGTCAACATATACATGGAATAAAAGTTTTAAAAAGGAATACAGCTTCAACATGTCACGTACACTTACAGCTACACCTTATGGTTCTGGGTGTTCATAGAGGGATATGCCTTAAAGCTATTGTGAACACTTACAGCTACACCTTATGCTTTTGGGTGTTCATAAAGGGATCTGGCTTAAAGTTATTATGAAAACTTACAGCTACATGTCATGGTTATAAGGGTTCACTGAGAGATTATAAGCATGAACACATACAGCTGTATGTGAGGGTTAAAGCTATGATGGAAATGTAATATAATCTCCGATGAAGACCATCTCTGTGAAGATCCCATCATGAACACAAATTTACAGTCCTGGTTGTTTATCTTTAAGTAATCCCTATTAGGACCAATCTCTATTAACAACACATTTTTTCAGTTCCTAAAGTGGTATCAACAGGGATAGTCGACTGCTTGTGGTATACAGTGTAGGCATATTAAAAAAAAAAAAAAAACAAAAAAAACAAAAAAAAAACGGTTTTCCACAATATGTTGAACTTTTTATTTAATTTAAAATTTTCTAATTAATTTAACATTCATCAAAATCTATGGGTTCAAAATGACAACAAAGAGTTAAAATCAGTCAGGACAAAAGACCGAACTGACAGTCTAGAGTTCCAAAAGCGAAAACAAATGAAAATTGTTTCTCTCCCTACAATACAACACAAAATTCAAGTCAGCCCAGACCCTGTCTCATGTATCTGATTTCAAAAAGATTTTAAGGTGAATAATGATAGGCAGAACTGAGCACCTGTTTCTGTACCTCACTCAACACAACGACATCCCCCTTTAATAGGCAGAGCTATCTAATGCAGCATTGAGTTTCTGCTGAATCACCGAGCAGACAGCCTGCTTAAGCTACATCTACACAATCACTTTGTCAAAATATTTCATAATTGTCCTGCTAGAAATGGATAGACCAGTGGGCATCAAATAATAAAGGACTTGGGAGCACAGATGGGACCCAGGCAGGATGTCTTAACAGCTAAAGCACTCCTGATGCTATCAAGTAGAATTATATAGTCTCAGCGGGGTGGCTTTCTGAGCTTTGTTTTGCCATTCGTCCACTTTAAACCCTACATTAACTATAAGCTTACCTTAAGAGCCCCTCAAAGACCAATGACAACTGCCAGGAAGGCCGTAACACCATAAAGGGAGCACAGGGTGTGTTTCTTCTTCTGTAACAGCACATTTTTCATCTGTGATATTCCTCATGATTTAGAACCTAGTTCTGTTGGCTGTTGGCATGTAATTTTAGAAGTTATGCAATTTTCATTATTTTCCTCCATGAAACCAAAGTTCCAATCCATCATAATCTTTGATATCATAAAATCGTAAATCATTCTTTAAACGTCCCTTGTCGCGACACCCCTTCTCTACTCCCCCCACTAAATGCAGGCTATTGTATCATCTCTCATAACAAATGGCTAATTTCAATCAAAAGCCATTTTCATAAATACATCCTTTGATCATTTATTAATCACTAGGCTCTTCAAGTGGCAGTGTTATGCCGAGATTTATTCCACCAATCAGCAGAAAAAGGCCCCAGCTCTTGTTAGTGTATCCATCTTTGTATTGATTAAACAAATATTTATCAACGCAGTTAATGGTATCTTTATTTGCATCAAGGCAGGTCTGAAAATAGCCTTGCAGGCTAGACCCTCTTTGTGCGAGTTGTCTGTATGTAACAAAAGGCCTTTAGTGAGACAAGGCAGCTATTGGTCGAAACAAACATGTGATCTAGTCAATGTCTCTTGGGCCTCATACTTTTGTATACCTAAACAATAAGCATACAATAAATGAATCCTCTGCAAACTCGTCCAAATTGACAATATTGGTCAATAATATGAATTATGCTGCATTATTTTGAAATTATCATTAACCCTTTTCGGGTCAAGATAAGACTCAGTCAATAGCTTTCCTTAGGTCAGAGTACTGCGATCATGCCTAACTCTGACCAAAGAAAGCTGTTGATGTGGAGCATGCCATCACAATGGGCATTATCAACAACTTTCAGCAAAAAAAAAAAAGGGGGGGGGGGTTCTATCAACTTGAGGTTTAAGTAACAGCATTAAAGCATATGACAAATTTATGTCTGACTGTAATTTTGGGTGCTTTGAGCATGAAAGAGTCAAAGCAACAAAAGACGTTAAGATGTGAACATGGCGAACAGACGGCAAAACAAAACCCAGGCCAAACACAGGCAAGCTGTGCATATAATGATGTATTTATGGCAAACTTGCATCCACATACTTATTGTTTCCACTGTGCAGACCAATGTCTCATGATAAATTCAATAACACGAGGCACTGACAAATGAGAAGAAAGACTGGCATCTATCTGTTGAGGCTGCCCCGAGAGCCACCTGTTATTGTTACTGGGAGGAATCGCAATAATGAAGTGCCATAGCTCACTAAAGTACATGAGAACGTATACATAAATGCACATATGTAAGTGTTTTTTGCTCTTTTCAAATTTTATTCATTTGATTAACGACCTACAGCTCATTATCAGTCACATCATGTCTCTGACAAGTCATGAACTCTACAACGGAAAGTAATGTGGCCCTAATTGCACTGAACTTTACTTTAAAATGTATTTAAAGGAAAAGAAGTCAAGTAAGCTGAGAGAATGAACTAGAAGTAGGGGCAGGGAGGGCAAGGAAGGAGGGAGGGTCGCAGGAAAAATGGATGGAAGAAAGAAGGGAGGAAGGAAGGAAGGAAGGAAGGAAGGAAGGAAGGAAGGAAGGAAGGAAGGAAGGAAGGAAGGAAGGAAGGAAGGAAGGAAGGAAGGAAGGAAGGAAGGAAGGATACTATCCCAATCAAAACCTGGATATACTGCAGAGGCGCATCAAGTAGCCATGGCCATGCTTCAAGCTCAGTGCACCTGTTGTGCTGCAGACTGAGGCTCCAGGGAGAGGGACGTACTTGTCCCCTTCAAACCCAGGCCCTGGTCTGCTCTATTGGCCCAACACAGCAACAGAAGACAACACCTGTCTGCCCCCCATGCTAAGGGTGGACAGAGTACACTCAGGTACACAATGCCCCCCAGGCACCAAATAATCGCATTTCACACTGGCCACTGTAATCAGTGATCAGCTCTTGAACAACAACCACTGTCACAGCAGAACCCTGATTATAAAGGAACCCCCCTTATATCACATGAAGTATACATGTGCATGTTATGTTCATGTCTCCAGTATTATCCTATTTATACAGACTTCAATCTCACAATGACAAATTTATCATTGCTTAAGATTTCATTTACCCTTAGTAGTAATATATTTATGATGTTTAACATACATGTATATCAAAATTTGGAAGTTCTTATTACTGATCTTAACACACATTGATGCAATCCTTGAAAGCCATTCAAACTTGTGATGGTGATCAATAGACAGGGTGTTGACCTAGGAATCCTGATAGTTCACAATGAAGAGAAACAACAAATTCAGATTTTGCTCAGATAAAGAGTACTTTAATTATTTTAATCTTCCAAGACCAAAACAGTATGAGTTATTTTCAAATTATTTATAGTGACAATACTGGGCGGCAAAAATGAAGAGACCATATACTTGGAACAATATCAAAGTAAGAAGCAAATGTGTAACTTGCCCTATTGAGACAAGAAAAAATTGTATTTTTTTTAATTCATGAAAAAGCTTTTTCAGAATTATTTTGAGAGACTAAGTGAAACATTTAGTTAAAAAAAAGTCTTTTGGAATGATTTTTAGATATGTCCAAAAACTGTTGAAAACAGTTATTTCCCACAAAGGTGATGATGCTTACACAACTTAGCATACTATGGTTACATGTAATTCAGAGTATTAACTCTTTAAGTGCAAATCACATCTTAAGTCAATTTACTTAAGTCAGACTCTGAATTATCATTGGGATCCTAGATTCACATTCCTCTTAAAAAGACCTTTCATTCAAGTACCAGCACGCCTATAGCTCTAGAGAGAATATCCCGGGTCAACAGCTTTTCTCGGTGTGCATTGGGTGCAATGCATGCCAAGAAAAGCTGCTGACTCAGTCCTAAATTTGGCACCGAAAGGGTTAATAAAGTCTCAAGATTTCAGGTACCATGGAGATATAGGTTTTTTTTTATTCATGAGGGATACTGATGAGATATATTAAGTGTGAATAGAAGTCACTTTCAATAGTTTTACATTATATTTTTCATAGCCAACTTTGACAGCAAGTCAACAGCTAAAGCACACACCACCGGCAGCTGTTGACCAGTGTTCTCTTCTCAAGAGATAGAGTGGTCCCTCTCTTCAGAGACCACTACTCCAATGAGAAACCATCTGCCTGTAGTCCCTCTATTGAGAGACCACTCCAATGACAGACCATCTGCCTGTAGTCCCTGTATTGAGAGACCACTCCAATTGAGACCATCTGCCTGCAGTCCCTCTCTTAAGAGACCACTCCAATGACAGGCCCATTGCCCAGTCCCTCTCTTGAGAGACCACTCCAATCAGAGGCCATGTCCCTCTCTTAAGAGACCACTCCAATCAGAGCCCATGTCCCTCTCTTGAGAAACCACTCCAATCAGAGGCCATGTCCCTCTCTTGAGAGACCACTCCAATCAGAGGCCATGTCCCTCTCTCAAGAGACCACTCCAATCAGAGGCCATGTCCCTCTCTTAAGAGACCACTCCAATAACAGGTCCTCTGCCCAGTCTCTCTCTTAAGAGACCACTCTAATCAGAGGACATGTCCCTCTCTTAAGAGACCACTCCAATGACAGACACTCTGCCCACAGTCCTTTTCTTGAGAGATCACTCCAATCTGAGGCCATGTCCCTCTCTTATGAGATCATTCCAATGACAGATCATCTGCTCACAGTTCCTCTCTTGAGAGACCACTCCAATCAGAGACCATCTGCCTGCAGACTACCTTTTCACGATAATTGATGGGGTCGGGGGTTGGACCCCTTGAATTAAGACTGAGTCAACAGCTTTCCTTGATGTGGGTCGGGGGTTGAATCCCTTGAATTAAGACTGAGTTAAAGACAGGATCAACAGTTTTTCTTAGCATGGGTTGGGGTTGGACCCTTTGAATTAAGATTAAGTCAACAGCCTTCCTTGTTGGGGGTTGGATCCCTTGAATTAAGACTGAGTTAAAGACAGGGTCAACAGTTTTTTCTTAGCATGGATTGGGGTTGGACCCTTTGAATTTAGACTGAGCTAAAGAATAAGTCAACAGCTTCCCTCGGCATGGATTGGGCACTTAAGGAAAGTTGTTGATGGAGCCTTTTATCTTTACAGGTCTCATCTATATATAATTCCCAAACTGTTTTTTGTAAGTGTTGAAATTAGAAATTATTCCAAAGCATTGAAGCAGACTACATTTGACTACCAGCCAGTTTGTACAGGCAGGTGACAGATGGTGTTAATTGTTTGACCACCACATTATTTTTCTTTGGTATAATTTTCCGTCTGATTCATCCTATAATTTGTAACAAGGTAAGAAGTTTCAGATTAATGTGCTTTATGCAGTGCACCAGACCACACAAAAATCCACAATTCAATGCCCGAACACACAATTATTTAGCAATTTAATGACCCATGAATAACTTTTGTCCGTGCCCTCTCCAGTATAAATTCCTCGATCAGCCCTTGGCAGCAGTTAAAGTCAGATCAATTCCTTATGTTTTTCCCTGTGTGACAGACTTTTGGGAAGGGCTTGAGCTTAATCCATCAAAAGTCTTTCCTGCAAAACAAACTTTAGTCGGCAAATATTGCGGGACTCTCAACAGGAAGAAACAGAACTATCAAACAAGGTGAGTATCCTGTGTTTATATAACAAACAGACTTACTTTCCCTGTCATTAATTATTCCTATCAAAAAAGTACGCTGTTGTCCAGATCTGTAACTATTTACTCTGGTAAATAAAACGTCAAAGTAAGACACAAAGCACAGGTATCTTCGAACAACAGCTGGTGGGAACCTGGATTGAGTGGTACTATGTTATGCCTGCTCTCAACTACCTGTTCTGAAATAATAGCACATTGTTCAAACATCTAAACACTCCAAAGAGTAATCCTCAACAAGGAACTGGGATGTTTAGATACAGTACATCGTGTTGACACACACCAAGTGAACCCTGCGTCCAGTATTTATGGAACGACTCATGCACCGCCTGCCTTATCGAGCCAGATCCGGAGCCAGATCCGGACGGACTGAAGTGGGCCAATGATAAGCTGATCATAACATTCCTATTACAATTATAATCCCCAACATTGATATCACAAGACGCTTATTGTGAGATAGCTTGCCAGACCTCATGAGGGGATTTTTTTTCTGATTAGAGCCTGGGTCATAACTTCAAACACTTGATGCACAAAGCAAATCAGGAAACTCAAGAGTAATGCATCTAATTTTGATATTTCTGCGTTATCTTATATTTTTATCTGTACAGTATGGTGCCTGTCTATTGATGATTACTGCAAAAACTGGGTTACTTGTACCATGCAATTTGGTTACATTACCTTACAATTGGGTTACGTGTAACTTACATTTGGGTTACACATATCTTATGATTAGTTTACATACACCTTACAATTACATTACATGTACCTCACAATTGGTTTACATGTACTTTTACAATTAGGTTACATGTACCTTGTAGTTAGTTTACATGTACCTTTACAATTGGGTTACATGTACCTTTACAATTGGTTTAAATGTACCTCATAATTAGTTTACATGTACCTTTACAATTAGGTTACATGTACTTCATAATTAGTTTACATGTACCTTTACAATTAGGTTACATGTACCTCATAATTAGTTTACATATACCTTTACAATTGGGTTACACGTACCTGAAAAGTAAGCTTCTTGTACGTCACAAATGATGTGAGGTTCCTTTCTACTCTGTTATTTCTTGGCTTACAGGAAAATTAAATGCAGGAGTCTAAGAAACATCCATGTAGGCTATATCTACATGGAACAAAAAAATCTTGATCAAAATTGTGATGCAAAGTTGTAATCATGTTAGCAACAGATACATGCACACAACACAGAAATTCATCATGTGTCATTACCAAGTCAATGTTCTAATTCCTGTGACATATAAGTATCTCTAGTAAGATGTGAACCTATATCTTGAATTTTTTCGGTTTTTTTTCTCTCTAAAGAAATGGAATGAGAGAAACCTTTCAGAATCTGCTCTGTCAACTCATATGGCCACTTGACTCACATGACCAGCAAGGCCACCTGGTGA
The DNA here is from genome assembly GCA_964020975.1 of Hermodice carunculata. Lineage (NCBI taxonomy): Eukaryota > Metazoa > Annelida > Polychaeta > Eunicida > Amphinomidae > Hermodice > Hermodice carunculata. The sequence continues at coordinate 72,828,294 of OZ026619.1, forward strand.
ATAGTTTACACACTAGCATATTTTAGGCCCATCATTGCTGGCTTCAAAGCCTCCAGTGTACCAATTCACCACATTTTTGCCACATTTTTGCCACATTTTTGCCAAAAGTGCTCAGATGTCAAACACTATCAGTACCTGTATCCTTTTATTTTTTTTTTTTTTTTTTTTTGCTTTTTTTTCCCTTTAGTGTTATTAATTACCCATCCAAAATATGCATTCTAAATGAGCAATATCAGGAATATTGATGACACATATCCTCTAAGTCCAGAGCTTTCCATTATACAACTTACACTATGGAAAACTGTTGACTAAAAGCAAATATGGTTACCTGACAGCTTAGTATCTTGATATGGTTAATGGACAGCCTTGTTTTAACCAACTATGGGTAACTGAGAGCCTGGTCTTAACCAGATATGGGTAATGGAGGGTCTGGTCTTAAACATATATGGGTAGCTCACAGCCTGGTCCTAACCAGATATGGTTAACTGAAAGCCTGGTCTTAACCAGATATGGTTAACTGAGAGCCTGGTCTTAACCAGATATGGTTAACTGAGAGCCTGGTCTTAACCCTGCCCTGCCCTCCCTGCCCAAAACATCCCAATGCACTCCAATACGCAAACATGGTCCCATTGTCCAGTTTCTTAAATTTGAAAAGTTCTATCAAAATTTTGTGTAAGGTTTGTAAGAAATATAATATAGAATCCTATGCCACAGGTCAAAAGTTCCATGGCCACAACGTGGGTACATGGTACTCATGTGCCAAAGAAAGCTGTTGACTCAGTCCCAACTTGGTCAGGAAAGGGTTAAAACTGCATCGGCAAGTAACTCTTGATGTAAACTCTGAGAGACAATAGAGCACCAGTTATACAGGCGTCAGCGTGGTCAATGCATCGAGGATTTTCTTGTGACCTGCATATCTACACAGTCCCCTGTATTCATGCTGTTGCTTATATTTTCACAATTTTCATACGTATTATTACATTACCATAATCATTGACCATTTTCTACATACCACCCTCTTGCACTCAATCAACTAGATTGCTTCTGACTCTATACACAGTCCCATTAATGGTACTATCCATTTCATTTTTCCATATTCATGTTAATCAGTGATGATCAGTCTCTGAGTACAATGTGGTTAGATTTCATACACAGGCCTGGTTAACCTGCACATTGCTCAATGATTTATTGCCACGTTTCCTTCCAATTAACAGGTACAGCGACAATTGTATCACAATTTTGTATTTTTTGATAATGATAATCAATTTTATATGCTTGTTATTTTACCAAATTCAATCATTCTTAACCTCTTTGCTTCTGGATTATGGTTGTCAACAAGTTTCCTCATTGCCATATAACCTCCTTCAACATTGATCAAGGCAAGCCGTTGGCCTTGACTTTATGACGGTTTTTGTCCTTGTATATCGTGATCCTACAAGTCCTATCTGCAATTTGTTACCAAAATATATGCTGTCAACAAACATTGAAATGCAAACATTGAGTCTGTAGTCATTTGAGATATGGGCTATTGTAGACAGTGATGCCATGCACAGATACCAATTTAGGATTACCACTTTTTCGTGTTACTTACATTTTCATGTCACATACACATATAAAATTCTGAAAAATGTATGTCACCAAAATATAGGCATTGTCATACTTATTAACCCTTTACTCATTCCATACTATGGTCATAGGTCTTGGTCAGTGGTTCTGGCACTGCCTGGCAAATCATGCTACAGCTGCCCTGGCAGCAGCTACAGCATTACTTGCCAGGCAGTTCCAGAACCACTGACTTAAGACTATAGGCATGTTGGTACTTGAATTGAAAGCTCTTTTCATGAAGAACTTAAATAAGCAATTGTCGTCTTAAACCAAGGTAAATATATGGACAAATCAGGGACTGGTATGGAATGAGTTAAGGTGCTCATTTCTATATTGTGTCAACAGCTTTCCTTGGTGCCCTTTTGGGCACAATGTGACCAAAGTGCACCAGAGAAAGGTGTTTATCTAGATCACTGGACAGTGACCATTTGAATAAACTTGGTAGAGACCATCCGAGACACATCCCCACTAAGTTTGAAGTGAATCTGGCTTATGGTTTTTAAATGAGGTTGAAAATGTAAACTACCACTGCAATTCCCATCGACTTGCATAGTAAACAATAGGAATGTATGCATTGACCAACACTGAACAAGTACTCGAATTGAATAAATCATTAAAAACTAGAACAGCCTGATTTGCCAACAGAAAATCAAATGTCTCCCTGTGCGCCCTTACTATTGTCACCCTTATTTTTATAAATAGGCATACTGATTCCAATGATCTACAGATATGGTGAAAGTATACTCTTTACTGACATTTCAAAACATTGATTTTTGATGAAATGCCCATGTAACCTTGAAAATAGGTCAAGGTCATACATTTGCAGTTACAAGCAAGGTCTGACTGAAGTCTTACATAGAAACATAATCACACAAAATGTCAACCTCTTTAAGACAAATTTTTCTCAAGTGCATCTGCAATGATTTTTAAAAAGTGGCCATGTGACCTTGAAAATACGTCAAGGTCACCCATCTACAAAACCAACCTAGTTGGTATTATGGAACATAAACAAGCAAAATTCCAACCTCCTACGTCAAATCCTTGCAGACTTGTTGCATCCCTTGTCAATTTTAGATGACATGCCCACTTGACCTTGAAAAATATGTCAAGGTCACCCCTCTGCAATCCCAAGCAAGATCATATATAGGAACATCTCCACATAAAATTTCAACTTCCCAAGTCAAATCTTCCTTGAGTTATCACGTCCACATTGATTTAGACAAAATGCCCACGTGACCTTGAAAAAAAGGTCAAGGTCATACATCTGCAGCTACAAGCAAGGTCTTACAAAAGTCTACATAGAAATATAATCACACAAAATGTCAACCTCTCTAAGTCAAATCTTTCACGAGTGCATCTGCAATGATTTTTAAAAAGTGGCTATGTGACCTTGAGAATAGGTCAAGGTCACCCATCTGCAATCCCAACCTAGTTCATATTATGGTACATAATCATGCAAAATTTCAACCTCTTAAGTCAAATCCTTGCGGAGTTTTTGTGTGCGTGTCAATTTTAGATGACATTTCACGTGACCTTGAAAAATAGGTCAAGGTCATACATCTGCAGTTACAAGTAAAGTCTAACAAAAATCTTACATACAAACATAATCACACAAAATATCAACCTCTTTAAGTCAAATCTTTCTTGAGTGTATCTGCAATGATTTTTAAAAGTGGTCATGTGACCTTGAAAATAGGTCAAGGTCACCCATCTACAATCCCAACCTAGTTCATAATTTGGTACATAATCATGTAAAATTTCAACCTCTTAAGTCAAATCTTTGCAGAGTTATTGCGTCCGCGTCAATTTTACACAACATGCCCATGTGACCTTGAAAAATAGGTCAAGGTCACCCATATGTAATCCCATGCAAGGTATATATAGGAACATCTTCACAAAAAATTTCAACTTCCCAAGTCAAATCTTTGTTGAGTTATTACGTCCGCAACGCACACAACAATGTGTTCAAGAAGAACAAGAAGAACAAGAAGAACAAGAAGACGAAGCGGAAGAAGCGGCCGCAAAAACAATATGTCCCCCCCGTTGCACGGGGAGACATAATCAGGGATTCACACCAACGCCACCTGGTGAACAACGTTGTGTGACCCTTCCACAAGGAACACATCCACCAAGTTTCAGCACAATCTGAGAGACAGTTTTGGAGAAGAAGTTGAAAATAGCAAAAACGCACAAAAATTCATAAAAAAAATAGAAAAAATCACAGTGCCACCTGTTGAATAACTTTAGGTCTTGCGGTCCCCAGAAGTGTCCCCATGCAACTTCACAGTAATTGGACGAGCCGTTTAGTCGGAGAAGATTTTTTAAGATTTCCCCCAAATATGAACAAAAAAAATCATAAAAATCCAAAAATCACTGGACCATGACCACTTATATAAACTTGGTAGAGACCCACCAAGGAAACATCCCCACTAAGTTTAAAATGAATTTGGCTAACGGTTTTTAGATGAGGTCCAAAATGTGAATAAACCATTGCAATTCCCATCGACTTGCATGGCAAACAATAGGAATGTATGCATTGACCAACAAGTACCCGAATTGAAAAATTCGTTAAAAATCAGGAATCCACACCAATGCCACCTGGTGAACAACCTTGTGTGTCCCTTCCACAAAGAACATATCCACCAAGTTTCAGCACAATCTGAGAGATGGTTTCGGAGAATATAGAAAATAGCAAAAATGCACAAAAATTCATTTAAAAAATGGAAAAAAATCGCAGTGCCACCTGTTGAACAACTTAAGGTCTGGGGGACCCTAGAAGTGTCCCTATACAATTTCAAAGTAATTGGCGAAGCGGTTTCGGAGAAAATGATTTTTTAAGATTTCCCCCAAAAATGAACAAAACAAATCACGTTTGAAGTGGATCTGGTCAGTGGTTTTGGAGAAGAAGCCAAAAATGTGAATTGTGGATGGATGGCAGATGCCTCATCCTCCCAAAAGCTCAGCTGAATTATCAGCTCAGCTAAAAATAGAAAATAATTGCAGTGCCACCTGGTGAACAAATTCAAAACTAGGAATCTTTCTGTGTGATATCAAAACAATCAGGTGAGGGGTTTCAGAGAAGAAAACTTTTTAAACATTTGCCCAAAAAGAAAAAAAATCATAAAAAAGTCCAAAAACCACTGAAGTGTGACCAGTTGAACAAATTTGCTAGATACTCACCCAAGGTACACTGCCACCAAGTTTGAAGTCAATCTGTCTGACAGTTTTGCAGAAGAAGTCACAAATGTGAATTAGCATTAGAATACCCATTGACTTGCATAGTAATAAATAGGAAAGGTGCATTTAGCAACAAGTGCCCGAATTGAAAATATTGTTAAAAATCAGGAATCTGTAGCATTGTCTCCGAGTGAACAACTTTGTTTGGCCCTTCCACAAGGAACACATCCACCAAGTTTCAGCATAAGCTGAGTGACCGTTCTGGAGAAGAAGTTGAAAATAGCAATAACACACAAAAAAATCTTCTTTTTTTTTTTTTTTTTAAATCAAAGTGCCACATAGTGAACAAATTCAGCACTAGGAATACCCAGGAGTGTTCCTGTGTGATATCAAAGCAACTGGGTGAGCGGTTTCAGAGAAGATGATTTTTTTCAAGATTAGCCCCAAAAAAGACCAAAAATTTTTTTAAAATCCAAAATTACGGGAGCCTGACCATTTTTATAAACCTGGTAGAGACCCACCCAAGGTACAACGCCACCAAGTTGAAAGTGAATCTGGCTGACGGACGATGTTAGACGAAGGACCATAAGATAAGTTCAGCTACTGACAAGTCAGCTGAGCTAATAAAAATGACTATTGTAGTGACTAAGACTCCAAGGGCTAATTACCACAATAATTACGTTTAAATTCAATTCCCATTTTTGGCCCTATCTTTCAAAAAAAAAAAAAAAAGACTAATCTTTATGATTAATTTATGCTATAAGTGACAGGCTGTTTAAGGTTTCAGGTGCCACTGATATGATCACCTGATCATTAATTTTAGATAAAGATCACTGCAGCAATAGTTCGCCCCAGTCTTTTGTCACTCTAAACTGCATGCTTTCTAACAAGGCCTGCTTTGACCTCTTTCAAGTCAGTTTTCAATAGATGCAACTCGTCATGTTTAGCACTCTGAAGAAAGAATTATGCCAAAAGAAAGATGGTACAACTTGAGGCTGTAAAATTGACAAAATGCGGTCAATTTTTTTCAGTCAATGTTGTACTGTCACATACCAAATCTTAAGTTTTATCAAACTGAGAGTGAATGTACCTTGCACAATGTATTTTTAACTCTTTCAAAGCTAAATTTTGGACTGAATCAACAACTTTTCTTGGCAAGCAATGCGCACCTTGAAGAGATGTTGATCTGGGATTTTTTTTGATGGAACTATAGACATGTTAGTACTTGAATGAAAGGTCTTTTTACGAGGAATAGGAATCTGAGATCCTAATGTTAATTCAGATCAGTTCGACTTTTGTAGATCGACTTTAGACGTGATGGCACTGAAAGAGTTAAAACTATGGTTGATACCTGGCAAAATAATGCACAGACAGCCATAAAATTGCACTCCTCTGCACCCTGCATAGAACTTCAACACTGCTGGTAACCGCCACATGTTTATTATCATTGGAAAGCTCATATCTTTATCTACATCAGTAAAGGTTTCCCATTGGTTAAGTTTGACTGCAATGTGGTTAATTTATGTCAAATATTCCTGTGTCAAAGGTAGGAATATTATTCAGACGATCCTTTCTATTGGCTGACAGCAATGTAGTCAGATTGTCATATAACCTTTTTAATAATTAACACTGAGGTTTAGTTGCATGGACCAACAAGAGCATGGAAATCGCCTGGATCATCACTTCTTCCCTGCGCAGCTCTCAACAATTGTTCACATTTGAAAGCATGGACCCTTGGCACAATAAACATGGCAAATCTGGCTCTTCTGATGCTGTTAGAAGTGTAAAAAGAGGCCAATGGGCCTAATGCACTGCTGGCACCGTGGCTATATTGCACCTCCATCTTCATTTCAAAGTTGTGAGTCCTCAAGTGGCTTCTGAACATATAGTGCTGATGTACACTTAGCGTATTAAATGTCCACCAGATGGCACTTGGCTCCACATGCAATCATGGCTTATTTGTGCAATTCATGCTATGGATACTGTTGCATGTGCCAAGGCAACAATCAGTGAGTCCTTCATTTTATGTCCTCAGTGACCTTAAGAATGAGGATCAAGGTCACCCAGATTATGTAATACAAGAGGTCAATGGTGCTGTCCTGACATTGCTATTGATGTCCAAGCTACACCCTGTCATCACAAAATTACCTCTTTTAACTTTACAGGCATGGTGACCTCATAAAATAGGTCAAGGACACTCATATTACATAAGATTCTAGCATTGGCCATGGTCTATATATCCTATACATTTGGCAAGTCTAATCCAATTACTTTTCCAAACATGAAATGTTATATTTGAAAACATATTTTGGCTCATAATTTCCATCAAATTATAGGTGGCGCCACTAACATCATTAGCAAGTTACATTTTGATCTCCCCCACAATCCCACAAAATTCTGTAAAGATCCGCCAAAAATTAAAGATGCTATAGTGTTAACAAGATTTTCAGATTTTGACCCCTATATTGCATAATATTGTAGGTGGCATCTCCAATATCGAAAGAAACCTACATTTTGATACCCTGTGAGTCCTGACATTTTTATTGGGCTTACTTAAAAGCTGTGGACGGTATTGGGGTCAGATTTTCAGATCCATTGCATTATACTATACGTGGCGCCACCAACATTGACGTCGACAAAGATTTACACACAGTTTATTGCTTCTAAACATTATATGGGCCTAACTCAAAATTGTGGAGTGCACGGGCATTCGCAAGATGACCCCTATATCTAAACCGGCAATTTGACCTTGACCTTAAACTCGGATTATAAAATTGTTAGTGTTCAAAATATGTGCCCCATATCCAGCTTTCCATACATGGTCTGTTTGTTCAAACTGGGTAATAACTGTTCCAGTTATTGAAGAAAAACAATAAATTTGGACAAGTGCCAAACTCCATAGTAACTGGGTCATGGTGACCAAAAAAGTACGTCACCAAGTAGAATTTTATGTACAATGTAGCCAAGTGCAATTTTGATATGGAGGATCAGTTCTCTTTGCCATTGATGTCCAAGCTACACCCTGTCATTACAAAATCACCTCTTTCAACTTTAGGCCACAGACCACAGTTATAAATCCTTCTATTTTCCATATTAGCATTTTTCAGTCCAAAAAATCAGCATTTTGGTATTTTAAAATTCCGTGAACGGCATTTAACAGGTAAAAATGTCGGAAAAAACATGGATGGATTTTTGTCATACAATTCCCAGCTCATTAATTTGTCATAATTGAAATACGAAACAACACCTGGATGTCAGCTTTATACAGGTGTATGAACTGTGCTCTTGCCAGGGTCACATCATTGTCCTTCCCCACCATAAAGTTCCCACCTGGCCTGGAAGACAGTGTACCTATATGACCACCAATGAAGCAACTCTGTGATGCAGCAAACCTGACTTAGCTAACTTTATTTAAACAGAAGCTACAGCATGCTGAAAACACAGTATTTTCACAATTTCGGACTATCTCCGTTGGGATGCACAACCAGCCAATCACAACTGTGGTCTGTAACCTAATAGGCTTATCAAAATGTTTAAAACTTGTTTAACTGAAGCCATAACTTGTTTTCTGCAAAGGATTTGCATTAACTTTACCAAACTTCAATATTAAGGAAAATATTAACTTTCTTGCAAGCAACCTTTAAATCTGAAAAATCAGTTTTTATGACAAATAAAATAATTAATTAAAATTTTGAGGAAAATTATATAATTGCAGCCAATCAATTCTTTTCTGTCCAATATGAATACGATACACAATGGGCTATGATGCAAACCCATAATCACTTGCCTGCATGTCCTGCCCTTACAATGAGAGATCAAATTACAATGCCCCACCCCTTAATTTTAACCCAAATTTTGAATATATTGCTAAAATTGTATTAATTTTTAGGTGAAATTAGTGATTTTTTTACTATTTATGGATAGATTCGTAACATTTGTTGCTTCAAAAAATGTGACATCTATCACTGCTGAGGCATTAATGGGGGATGGGGGGAGTATCAGTTACACCAAGTCAGCATCTAATACCAGTCATTATGGCAGTATTTTCCTGATATAATCTGAATTATGGCAGACAATGGGACAGTTTCAGTGTTTAAACATTATTGGCCCATTAAAGTGCACAGTTTAAGATCAGTAGGTCACAGATTAGAGTAGCAGTATTCAGCAAATTATGTTTTTTTGTACTAAAATTATGGAATTTTAAAGCGCCCATTGTTTGAACATTAGGAGGGCAGTTGGGTGATCCAGCTTCCACAAACCAAAAAGTGCTATGCCTTTTTTCTACAGTAGACTGCATAAGTTGTCGTTTATTGACATGGTTTCTGATGTATGTGCACATATTAGAAAGAAAATGACAAAAGTTTGTACAGTTACTCCAATATCATAGATACATATTTGTATGAACAAGTGCTCTGATTTTCAATTTGATATGCATCCAATTATCAATTCAACTATCAGGCACAAGTGTTTTCAGGCAAGTGTTTAATGGAAGCTAACATTTTTCCCCTGGTTTCACTTTTTTCTGAAACTCTAATAATTATATGTGGTTGTATGTAGAAGTTCAAATGTTTTGCCACCTATGTACACTAGCTTGGTAAAAGTTATAAAATCTGCAGTTGATAAGTGCTGTCATCCATATCCATGGATATAAATTGATTCATTTATGTGAAAATAATATGCTGATGAACTCAACAGCTCAACCTCAGCATGCCTGTTTTTAAATGATTTACCCCAGTCAAATGACACGCATATATGACAAGCTTTTGTCTGCAAAAAAATATAAAAAAATAAAAGGGGGTGGGGTGGGGGAGGGGGGAGAAACAAAAACAAAAACAAAAAAACAAAGAAATTTACATTTTACCTAAGATTTGTACAGCTCTACTGACAGACAATGTGCATTTTTTGCTGGTACGCCCAAAATCACTTTGACATGATTTTGTATAAACAGCTCTGCATATGAATGAAGGCTGTAGGCCTACAATGACAGTGCCACAAAATACAAAGTTTGAAACAGAGGGTTACTAAGTTTCATATCAATGGGATTAGCATAATTTATTCATATCATATTAGCATTGTTAATTTTTCATATACACATATGATTACCTGTGTGGTACCTGTGAGGTATCGCTAAATACAAAGGACTATGGAAGCTATCTATCTACCGAGCAGTCAGCAAAGGGGGCATGGCCTGTGTACTTGTTAAGTGTCTTGCAATGAATCCTATTATTATTTATGTAGTGTGGTTCCACCGATAGGTGCAAAATATCTATGCACAATGATTTGTGACATAAATGTGATACTTCGTGAATTTTTGGAATATTGAGACTGTTAAACTTGATATTCACAGCCAATCAGTGGGTGTAAAACTTTTTTTCTCCTTTTATAAGCTGGCCTGAGGTACACAATACCATAGCCCAAACCATTTGCCTTGCGATCTACAGTCCCAGGACCATATCTTGCTTGCTCCGTCCATGTAAAAGTTGTTTGGATCACCCAAAATTGTCCAGGAAGCTGTCAAAAAGTGCTGACTTCCCATTTTTAACTTGCTTGATGGACGATAATAAAATAACAACATGACCATGTGAGTCCCAATACATACAGAGTTAGCCCTAATAGGCCACAGACCACAGTTATAAATCCTTCTATTTTTCAGTCCAAAAAATCAGCATTTTGGTATTTTAAAATTCCGTGAACGGCATTTAACAGATAAAAATGTCGGAAAAAACATGGATGGATTTTTGTCATACAATTCCCAGCTCATTAATTTGTCATAATTGAAATACGAAACAACACCTGGATGTCAGCTTTATACAGGTGTATGAACTGTGCTCTTGCCAGGGTCACATCATTGTCCTTCCCCACCATAAAGTTCCCACCTGGCCTGGAAGACAGTGTACCTATATGACCACCAATGAAGCAACTCTGTGATGCAGCAAACCTGACTTAGCTAACTTTATTTAAACAGAAGCTACAGCATGCTGAAAACACAGTATTTTCACAATTTCGGACTATCTCTGTTGGGATGCGCAACCAGCCAATCACAACTGTGGTCTGTAACCTTTACAAGCATGGTGACCTCACAAAGTAAATCAAGGTCACTCATATTATAGAATATTCTAGCATCAGACATGGTCTATATGTCCTATAAATTTGGCAAGTCTAATTCAAATACTTTTCCAAATGTGGAATTTTATATCTTAAAACACATTTTGGCTCATAATTTCCATCAAATTATAGATGGTGCCACTAGTATCCTTAGTAACTTAGACTCTGACCTCCCCCACAATTCCACCAAATTTGGTGAAGATCCACTAAAATTAAAGAGGCTAGAGTGTTCACAAGATTTTCACATTTTGACCCCTATATTACATAATATTGTAGGTGGCACCACCAATATCAAAACGAACTTAGATTTTTATCCACCCTATAATAATGAAAGATATATTGCGACAACATCAAAACTTTTAAAGTTTTTGTGCTAACGACCCAAAAGTTGACAGAGGTCTCTAGTATGTTAGACTTGTGTACTAACAATGATCATGAAGTGAGTGTTTAAGGTAATTGACTATAGTAATCTCTACACCCAAGTGATGAAATAGCAGCGGCCAACAATGAATCATGGTTTCTGACTTGAGACAGACTAGAGAAAGTCTCTAGGTGGGTTAAGTTAACTTTAAGGTATACCAACTATCGCCCTACCACCACTTCTATGTTAGCCCTACCTAAATCTATAGATTAATATAATCTATTAGGCACTGAAGGAAATTCACTGTACATCTGCCTACCAATGACAGCAAAGTCTTGGGCCTGCACTCCATTTGCACATCAGAAGGGTTGTTTGGCCAAACATGTCAGTTTCACCTGAATAAATCTAACTTGTAATAGTAAATAGCCTGTAAAATATGCAAGATGATAAGACTTGATGAGATGGAAATCTATCATATGTGGTGACAGTCATTTCAAACAAATTACTGCAGAATAAGTATGTGCCTTTTTGGAGATTTATCAAAGATGACATATGCCTCCACTGTCACTCAGGGACCCCTATTGGTCAGCACACGATACACCATGACCCCATGAACATCTCAAGATCAGCCACACTTTTACGCTTTTTTAACATGATCTCAACTCCGAAACTATTTTACAGGATATTTACTCATGCATTATAACGTAAATGTCATGCACAGGTTACATAACTATATTCCTAAGATCACCTTGAGAAAGTCAAACTTTTACACTTGTTATCACTGTCAATGTGATACTCTCTCACACTTGTATTCACTGTCACCATGATACACTCTCACACTTGTATTCACTGTCACTGTGATACACTCTCACACTTGTATTCACTGTCACCATGATACACTCTCAAACTTGTATTCACTGTCACCATGATACACTCTCACACTTGTATTCACTGTCACTGTGATATGCTCTCACACTTGTATTCACTGTCACCGTGATACACTCTCACACTTGTATTCACGGACACCATGATACGCTCTCACACTTGGATTCACTGTCATGGTGATTCGCTCTCACACTTGTATTCACTATCACCATGATACACTCTCACACTTGTAATCACTGTCACCATGATACGCTCTCACACTTGTATTCAGTCACCATGATACGCTCTCACACTTGTATTCACTGTCACCATGATACACTCTCACACTTGTAATCACTGTCACTGTGATACACTCTCACACTTGTATTCACTGTCACCATGATATGCTCTCACACTTGTATTCACTGTCACCGTGATACACTCTCACACTTGTATTCACTGTCACCATGATACGCTCTCACACTTGTATTCACTGTCACCATGATATGCTCTCACACTTGTATTCACTGTCACCATGATACGCTCTCACACTTGGATTCACTGTCACCATGATACACTCTCACACTTGTATTCACTGTCACCATGATACGCTCTCACACTTGTATTCAGTCACCATGATAGGCTCTCACACTTGTATTCACTGTCACCGTGATACACTCTCACACTTGTATTCACTGTCACCGTGACACGCTCTCACACTTGTATTCACTGTCACCATGATACACTCTCACACTTGTATTCACTGTCACCATGATACACTCTCACACTTGTATTCACTCTCACACTTGTATTTACTGTCACTGTGATACTCTCTTACACTTGTATACACTGTCACCGTGATACACTCTCACACTTGTATTCACTGTCACCATGATACACTCTCACACTTGTATTCACTGTGACCATGATCTGCTCTCACACTTGTATTCACTGTCACTGTGATGCGCTCTCACACTTGTATTCACTGTCACTGTGATACACTCTCACACTTGTATTCACTGTCACTGTGATACACTCTCACACTTGTATTCACTGTCATTGTGATATGCTCTCATTCTTGTAATCATTGTCACTGTGATTCACTCTCACACTTGTAATCACTGTCACCATGATTCACTCGAACACTTGTAATCACTGTCACCAAGATATACTCTCACACTGGTAATCACTGTCATTGTAATACTCTCACACTTGTATTCACTGTCACCATGATACACACTCACACTTGTTTTCATTATTCACTGTCACCATGATACACACTCACACTTGTATTCACTGTCACCATGATACACACTAACACTTGTTTTCATTATTCACTGTCACCATGATACACACTCACACTTGTTTTCATTATTCACTGTCACCATGATACACACTCACACTTGTTTTCATTGTCACCATGATACATACTCACACTTTTAATCATTTCTGGGGAATGAACTGCTATCCTTTCTCTTGACCCTTGGATCAGTCACATGCATTTGATCATTTACAACGACTTGAATCAAAAAAACTGTATCCCGTCGAGGCTCTCAGCCTTTCTGCTTCAGCTGGTCTCCCAAATCACTGGGATAATACTTTCTAGCTTTATTTCCCAAAATATTGCAAGTGCAGCAATATAATTCCAAGAATTTGTTATGCTTATGAAAGCAGCCTCGTCAGTTTCTTCCTGTCACTTTGACTGCGCCTGATACTTCACAGCAAACACTGGCTTGCTGTATTTATATATATATATATATATATATTAACCTTGAGCTCATAATGTGCGGTATTCCATAATAGTTAGTTCAGGGTGAACACGTTTTATGAGCTTGTTTTCACACAGTTGATAAACCTGATCAAGTGACAGTTTGTGTCAGCGTGGTTCTGCCAGGGCTCAAAGGTTTACCCACCAGAGATAAAGCTTTATCAAACAGGACATGTCTGTATGATACATCTCATGTTCACAGGCGCAGGTTAAAACGACAATCCGCCTGACTTATACAAAGCTACGGGCAAATAATGTATCGGTGCCTCCATGAGCCCAATTTGCTGCCAACATACTGCAGTCTATGGCTGGCCATAGAGCAAACAAGTCACATCCAGCAGATTCCACATCACTGCAGCTCTGTGCACACCCCATTGCCCTGGCAAACACATTAAGACCGGGGAGTAAACATTGGCACTGGCTTCATATGCCAGCAAACATCACGAGTCAACACACACTTTGTGGTCCCATTGTCTGCAGGATAACAAGGCCTTTTTGGAGAAATGTGATTCCAGCTTTTTTTAATTTATCGTGAACTGTGAAAACTAATAAAATAATTTTTGGGAACCGTGAGAGGCCTATTACCCATGAAACGTGACTGAATATGGCAATATATATATATAATGAAGTGCAAATTGATGTTTCAATAAATCATGAATAAGCATTTCAATAAATCATGAATAAGCATTTCAATCAATCATAATCCTTAAATTGACATTTCAATATATCATGAACTCTGAGATCTAAATTTTGCTCCACTCCCTACCCCTCTGAATTGTGAAAATATCTGAAAAATACACTTTTTCACCATGAAACAGGAAGGCAGCTTTTTTTCTCCCTGCTTCATGAACGGGACCCCAACCCCAACCACCCAACATAATGTTCTATTGAGTACCATCTGTATCACTTTCACCTTGTATTTGACCTCTGACCTGGTACCTGACCTCTAAGGTTTGATGAGCAAGTCTCAAGACAGTGTTTATTTTCAACTTTTCATTGTACAATAAATTGGATTGCTTAAATTCCAAGGAAAATGAGATTATCCCTGGACTCAAGGCTTCCCCCTTTGTTCTTGGCTCAAACAATTTCAAAGGCCATAAACCCAGTGACAGCTGACGAGATTCCATCTTTATCTCACAATGTCCATGGACTGAATGTATCTGTGTGCAGTGGCTGCATATTGCCAATCAAAATGTTTTAATCTTGTGCTGATTGATTTGGTTCAACATAGTCACATTCTGAGAATTTTAACCAAATTCAAACGAAGGACGAGAGTTCTGATTTAGTCTCATCAAATCACAATCTTCCCCACCCTCCCATGATCTGACAAGCTGAACAGTTTTTTCCCCTCCAAAAATATACAATTCCATCTGCTTTTTAATACAGAAACACTATTTCTGTAAAGAGCCCTGTGACACTGAATAATGCGTCAAGCCAAGCAAGATAATACATATGTGAGGCTACAAAGGTCCAGTAAATTTACTAAAATTGTTTTTAATTAGTAGCATGTGAAATAATTTTTAATCAATAATTTAATTTAATAATTAATTAATGTGACCTTGAAAAAATAGGTAAGTCATCAATACATATTTCAAATATATTTTGGCAAAACCTTTTACAGGTCTTGAAAAGTTACATTAGATTTCATAAAATCCTTCTGAAGTTACCGCACAAAAAGTGATTTACATAAATGGCCTATCATCTCAGGTCAAGGTCATCTTGGGAATGAGGCTGAGGTTGGTCATCTGTATCTGAAACAAGGTCTTGGATAATTTTTCTGCATGCATGTGCAAATAACTGTGACCTTGACAATGAGATCAAGGTCATTCTTTGGCCATGATTCTAAGTCAGATCTTATCAAACATGTCTATGCAGACCAAGTTTGGTCAACACTTACTCAATTCTTCTGGTATTATACATTTATGTTACTGGAAAAGACATAAACATATCTGTGAATATTACATCCTATGTATATTTCATTTGACAAAGCCATTAATTCATGTGGAAAGTTTGCATCTATATTTTGGCCCTTGCAACAGTTCAATTATGATGGCTATATATATTGAGTGGTTCACAGTAAACAAGAGGAAATTAAACATCATATTACTTTCTGCACAGACTCAGAAAGCTAATATGATGCAATTTTATTAAAAATGCCATACCCATAAAATATTACACAATCTAAATCGATGTTTAAAACAATATTTTATCCATTTTCCTTCATAACATATGCTTGCCTGACATTATAAGTAAGCTGTAGATTGCCCACCCACCACCTAACAATGTTTCTAAATCATAATAAATGTCACGACTATTCAATTTTTCTAAGTAGGAAGAAAATGAGACAATTTGTATTTTAGTCACATGCATGCCATGAACTGCAAAAATATGCCATTTTTAACCCTTTCCCCCTTGAATTAAGACTGGATTAACAGCTTTCCTTGGCATGGGTTGGGCACTAAGTGCCCAACCCATGCCAAGGAAAGCTGTTGACCTGGGGCATGTGGTCTTGATAAGTGTCAAGTACATTTCTCTGTCAAACTGTTTTTCATAACTGTTGAAATTACTTAAAAACACTGGAGCAGACGACATTTGACCACCAGCCGGTTTTGGCCGGTTTGAGGGGAAAACGGTTAATTGAACCCTTCCCCTTGAATGATCAGTGTCGATCAACAGCATTCCTGAGACAGGTTAGGCACAGCTCAGACAGCTGTTTACCTAAGCTTGGGACATGCCATTTTGAAAGCACCCATCTGCAATTCTCATTGAAATTTACAATTCCACATGGCCGTTTCATGGGGAATCCATTAAGACAGCACTGTTCAAACCGTTCACTGCTCGCCAAAGGTTCACAGTGAACGGTTTGAAGAATTTTTTTTTTTGTCCCATACATTGTTAAATCCTATGTTTTTGTCCAAAACCTACTTGGTTTTAGCATACTTGCAGCAACTTTTTGACTCCATTTTCTTCACTTTCAACATTGTGTTGCTGAGGTACATGTACGTCGCTCTAGAAAGAGCTTTCAGTTGCTCTTGTCTATCTTGCGTAATCTGATTGGCTTACAAATAAAACAACAACCAATAGGATTGTCTCTTGTATTCAATTTTGGTTGTAAAATCGTTCCACACATGCTGGGAACGACTGTGTTTCCAGATGGGTAACTATAGGAGAAACTGTTTTTCATAAAACACTATTACTAATAAGGCTCACTGAAGCAGACAGCAATTTTTCTCCAACCAGTTCCAACCGGTTCAAGAGGGAGAGAGTTAGCATAGATCAAGCAGGTTCTCTATCTATGTACCCATGCAATCAGTTTGCTATCAACTTTTTTTCAGACTGACAAACTGATGTATATAGGTATTGACAAAACAAGCGAGTTATATGGTTTAAGTCTTCAGTGATTTTAATCTTTCCCAGAAGCCAAGTAATTTGTGCTAGAGGATGTTATGTTCACGCAATATCTAGTTTACGTCATATCCAATATTCAAATCCCTCCATGAAATCTCAAGACTTTGTGCACACGACAAGGTTTGCTTCATCTCAATGACACACATTGTCACAAATTGCATTTACTTTTTTCTTACTCAATACAAATTTGAACAGTACAATTATTTTCTCCAGATCTCTCCTGATTTGATAATATGTACAGTGTGGCTAGATTTAAGCTCCCAAAAAAATTCTCCATGCGAATTCATCATTAAAACAGTTTTCATTCAAATGTCAGCGTGCAATGCAAAACGAGCAAAAAAGGCCGTTGATATGATGGGATAGGATCAGATACAGCAAATCATCCCTTTCCTACCTCCTTATGCAAAAAGATTTCCATGCGGAGGAACCATAAAATGAGCTTTAGATTTATTTTTTTCTTTGAATGAAAATATGTTTAACCATTTATCCCTTAACCCAGTGTCAATGCCAACAGGCGGTAGAATGTCACCCGCTTCAAACATTTGGAATAATTTTAGTGCTAATGGAAAACAATTTGAATGGGAATTCCAGATGGGCTTTACTGGAATAGAGTTGTCCCAGGTCAACAGCTTTCCTCAGTTGAGGATGTCAAATTGAGTACTCAGCTGCCAACCCATCCCAAAGAAAACTGTTTACTCAGTCTTAATTCAAGTGGAAATAGGTTTTAAAAAAATCCAACTGCCTCACTATATCATCCCCCATCTAATCTGCAGAATGTACCAAGGACCCTCCTAATGCAGGCATGACCTATTACAAAATGGAAAAAATAGTGTTCAGAGAACGGATTACCCTCAGTGCGCACAATATTTTTTTCTTCAATTCTGCACTTTTTTTTGAGACTTCACAGTAGAACACTTCGCTTACAATACCTAAGGTCCAAATTAGCTAGTACCGTTGGGTAGCCACTAAAGCCCCAGGGTCATTTCCCAGTGTACCTTGCGGCAGGTTAGGTCGTTTCAATATAGCAGCCATATTGTGCCATAGTTAAATTACAGGGAAATGACACCGCAAAGTTGATCGTTATTTTCCAATGTACGACTAAAGTATTTACAAGCTACAATAACAGTCTACAATTGCAAAGCTCCTTACTGTAAGCCAGACACAAGAAAACTGGGTAAACTGAATAAAACCTCAGATGCAAGGGGTAGCTTTCACGGTTTTCCTTCAAAGAAACACAGAAACGACGGGAGTGGTTGAATGTGGTGAAAAGACCAGAAGATTATGAACCATCGGGCAAATTTGGCAGAATTTATTCAAGACATTTTGTTGGAGGTAAAGGTCCGACACCAGAACACCCAGTTCCCACGTTATTTCTGTATAACAACTGGACACTTGAAGAAAAACAACGCACAACAAACCGATGGCAGAACTGTGTGAGACGGCCAAGGATCGAATGACCTACCCAGCAACCGAGAAAGGCCAGTTGTCAAATAGAGAGCGGGGGTGCGATCGCTGCGTTGCAGCGGTAGCTCACACTACTAGCTAATTCAGACCAAAGCTATTTCCATATTATTGTCTTATTTAGAACAGGTGCCATAATACGGTGTAACTGCACCAAAAATTGGACAAAGCTGCGATCAATCCTTGAGATATTATGGTAACATAGCCCACTTGTGCATAACTCAGACACCCTTCAAATAAATACTTCTAAAGTTTCATAACAAGTTTAAAAATAATAAGAGGAAGCTGGTTTTCAATAGAAATGTGGTCCATTATCATGTGCATCTCTGATAAAACTTTGGTGAAGCTGTGATGGATCCTTGTTGGGCTATGATGGGTAACGTAGTCCCCATGTGTGCCACTAGGACGTCCTTGAAATAAATACTTTCAAGTTGCATAAAAAAAAAGTTTATAAATATGAAGAGAAAGCTCGTTTAAACAGGAAGCTGGTCCATCATAAGATGCATCTCTGGCAAAAATTTGGCAAAGCTGCGGTCCATATTTTTTGATATATCACAGTAACACCTTCAAGGTTGACACCACTCAGTCAGCCTTCAAATAAATACATTATATGTGTCACAAAAGTTTTAAAATAACCATAGAAAGCTGGTTTTCTACAGGAACCTGGTCCACTATATAAGGTCCTTCTGTGACTAAAATTTGGTAAAGCTACGTCGTAAATATTTTTTGAGATATTATGGAAAGTCATCCCCTGGTGTGGCACTCACACAACCTTGAAAAAAATACTTTACAAGTTTCATAAAAGGTTTTAAAATAATAAGAGGAAGCTGGTTTTTAATAGGAATTTAGTCCATAATACGGTGCGTCCCTGACAAAAATTTAGTACAGCTCAGGTGAATATTTTTCGAGATATCGCTGTAACATGGACGGACTGACAGATGGATGGACGACGCAGGGGACAATACCCACCGGCAATTTATGTGCCAAGGTTAATAAATCAAAACTAAAACAATCATGACTTTGTTTGGCGATGTGGTATACTTTCAAAGTAATTAATTTTTAAAGATTCATGCTCTGGTATGTATTATTTCCATGGATTAGAGGTTTATGCCAAAAAAGATATTATATGAATAATTAGCTTAATTCATGCTTCAATAATTAAGCAAATTTTTATGAAATAAATATGTAGATCAGAATGCTTAAGAGCTTTTTTTCATACATAAGATACTGTATCCTCATTAGCAAATTGAAAAACAAAAACACTGATGGACTTTTGTTTGAGATGTTCAGAGAAAGGGACAAGAGACAGACCCCAGCAAGGATAGAGAGAAAGGATTAAGGACAAAAGGAATGACAGAAAGAACAGAAGAATGGAAAAAAATACAATCTTTGTCTTTGCACACAGACACAGAAACAGAATATCTGTTTTGCACAGGAACATAATTAACAGTTCAATTCACTTTTTTTCCTTCAGCCGATCCTGAAGGCACATGTAATTAGTTTCACAAATTCAAAATGTATCTCCTACACCATTAAGCAAAGTGCCTGCCTTGGCAATGTCAATCTAGACAGCACACCTAATGGGTCTGTCTTCTCACAACGTGACATGTACTCATTAAAATCAATTTTTAAACAAGTTATACTTCCCACCCTTGACGTCAGTAGCTTTGTATATTCTTTTTATACAGTTTGTCCTCTTACCCCATTTTCTGTATCTTCTTGACCTTTTTTATTCTGTCACCTTCGTTTGTGTCTCAATGTTCTTCGACACAACGAGAAACTGAATTTAAAAGTGAGCAAAGTGTTAACTTACTATTGATTTACACACTTGAGGACATGGTTTACAGAAAACAATGACAGTTAATATGCATGGGGTTAATTTTGTCAGACACCATCTTTCTTTGTCACGTTGACTGCAGTGTATGTACGGCTGTCAATGAAGAAAACTTTCTGACGGCACACACAAATACCATGTAGAAGCACAGGTGGCTGCAGACATAAACCCTTTATAAAACGAGGATATCTTACGGTCTTTATTCATCAGTTTTACAACATGCGTTTTTAATATTTTTTTAGAATGCATCTCAATTCCACAGATATTAACTTACAACTTACACATTTTCCAGGCTGTTCAAATTATTTGGCCAGTGTCTACCATATACATGCATTTTGTCACTGTTTGACATAATAGTTCTATGACCATGTTTTTTTTTTCTTAATACCTTTAAAAAGGCAGTGAAATTTGTTCTCCATGTAACTTAATATGTTAAATTTTTTTCTCTATTAAAATGCAAAAGTTCAAAATGTATGGAAAGTGTCAACCCATACATACAAATATAATATCTTTTTCACTCCAATGCATGTCACTGACACAAAGACTGGACTACTAATTCTGAAGAGAAGCCCTGAATGGTTGGGTACTGTTGCACTCATAAAACCTATGTTCTATTGTATCAAAGTTATGTACACATCTGTCACACTGGTCTCATTCTTGAATGCTCGTGTTACAAAGCGGTGGATTCTTGTTGTGCGTCCTCTATACTTTCTGTACCTTTCCCTGTATGTTTTTGTGTCCTAGATATCAGTACATCGTGTGAGATGAAATCTATTCTGACTACTCGAAAAGACGGTCTTGTGACAGTGGCTGTTCATGCCTGAGCCAAGTTCATCCTGACAATGCCCAGGTAAACCTATCGGCACTCATGATATACAATCATATGTGCCGTATCCAATCCAATCGTAACACACTGTGCTGATGTTAAGATTTCCAGAAGCAGACACGGTTTTTTGCGGAGTTTTGCGATAATGATATGTCTTAATTCACAATACCACAAGCAATTACACTTATTATACATGTAGAATCTATACAGCGTAAAATAACAACAATGAATCCTCTTCTGTCATCAGAAGCAGTTATTTCTTTAAATATTGAAAAATACTGAATTTTTAATAAAACCCCCAAGAGGGGGTGTGCTTGTATTAGGGTATGTGCTACAATTGGAATGAATATGGTACACACATTGTTATTAACTTATATGTGTATACATGTAGTTTCATATTTTTTGCCAAATAAAACATGTTCTGAGTTTTTGAGTTCTGAGTTTTATCTACAGTCCCAATTTTGCGTCTTAAACATGTTTATCTGTAATGAAGGCAAAAATTATAGGGGAGAACTTTTTGAAGTTTAAAAGGATCTCTCTTAGCCAAGGTCCTTAAGCCTTTTCCCCTTGAATTGACTTTCAGTCAACAGCTTTCCTTGGCATCAGCGTCCACCCCATACTGAGGAAAGCTGTTGACCTAAGACATGTGATCGTGATAGGTCATATCTACAAGTCAAACTGTTTTTCATCACTGATGAAATTAGTTGAAAACACTGAAGCAGACGACATTTGACCATCAACCAGTTTTAGCTGGCATAAAGGAAAGGGTTAATACTGTAATCCTCCTTGTGCTGCCCCCTTGTGAGCACTGTAAAACTGAAGCCACGCAATGACATGTGAATTTCCAGCTTCACATAAGATGTACCTTGTCAGCAACCCACCTTGGCACAGCCAATCCTGTACCAATGAAACTTGTGGACCTAGAGCATGGTACCTTGACAGCTTTTCTCAACAATTCTGATCTAGTTAGCTGGGAGTATGCCCCCTTCCACTGGAACTGGTATGATCCAGACGCATGTTGTTAACCTGGTGACAAGGTTTTGCTACCTGACATCATGTCCTTGGCCCCGGATAGTTCATGAAATTAGTCAAAGCCCAAAAACAGTTCCAGCAAAGACATGAACGTGTGAATGGCACCCAAACGCACTGAAAAAAAAAAATATTAACAATAATCTTTGCCCTATCTGGGGAGGATGGAGGGCAGGAACTCTTAACAGACGACACTTGACACCTGGTCTGGAAAAGGTTAATCAGATTTACCGTTGTACCTGACCCTTCCTCTTTCCTTCAGCACACTTGGGGCCTGAGTCCACTGGGCACAGAATATAATCAGGTAAAAAGGGAGCAAAATGAGAGGCTGCCTGACATGCAGTGACCTCTCTTTGACGACACCCTGTAAAGAGCCCAGGCCAAGCCAGCCCACTCACAGCTCAATATAGCCATACGTTACTAATGCACGATTGACACAATCGACCCCGTCTGCTTTTGTTTTCATCCTTCCAAATAATTGCAGCCTCAACCGTGTAACAGTTAAGGATTAGAAGAAACAATGATCATTATGCTACACCATTCATCCCGGAACCTTAACAGATAACAGAAGTGTGAGGAGGGATTTACATGCCTTAAATTTCATTTAATAAGGGAACCCAGGTCACTCCTTGCCATTAACGGCTTTCTGAAAAGTGTTTTTTTTTTTTTCTTTTTTAATACTCTGTGTTAAGCACAAGATGCCTACAAATTGATGTCCACATGTTATATGCAGATCTTCTGGCTGACATGCAACTGACACAACAATTATAACTACATGAACTACTTTCTAAAGACACAAATTCTTTATAAAAAGAGATCACTATCTTTGTGTGCCACTGTCTTTCCTGTTTTTATTCCATTGCCTGATGCCAAGCCACGCCATATGTGTATTCTTGCCTTATTCTTAACCCTTAAAGCTCTAGTTTAAAACTGAGTCATCATCTTTCCTTGGGGCACTTTGCACACAATGCGCGCGAAATGTTTCAAGGAAAGCTGTTGACTAAGACTACTTTTTGCTTTAGACTAGGTTTGCTGGTATTTGAATGAAGGGTATCTTCATTAGGAGTTTAAATCTTTAAACCATTAATGTTTAACAGTATTGAGAAAACAACTATTGACCTGATTAGCACTTTGAGGGTTAACGTGTAAGTTGGGTCACTTTTTTGGCTTCTGCAACTAAAATATTAACCCTAATTCTGCGGGGCCTGTGTTTATACGGTCCAAAATGCAGGTTAAAAAAAAACAATTCAGCAGTACTAGGGTTAACTACATAGTTTAGTTTTTTTCTGCAGAAGAGCCGGGTCAGTATTACCTGCTGTGACATGCATTTTGTCTGTCAGAGGCCAACAGTCTCCAAATATACACATCCCAGTAACTCAATGCCCAAACCATTGACTTCCCAGGCAGTGTCAAAACCACTGACGTCCCAAGCATGCCAAAACCATAGATTTCTCATGCAATGCTTAAACCATGGGCTTCCCGGGCAATGCCATAACCACAGATTTTGAACTCCTAGGCAATGTCATAAACATAGATATCCTGCTCTATTCAACCCTGTCTCGTGAAGAAATTGACAAACTTACTGAGCCTCTATGTATATTTTTTTTTCTTGGTGTATATCTGACAATTTGCATGAAGTATGTACCCCAAGTACAGAAATAATATGTATAAAATACCAAACTATACTCCCCTGGCAAAGCCACAACCACAGACTTCCCAGACAGTGTCAAAACCAGACTTCCCAGGCAGTGTCAAAACCAGACTTCCCAGGCAATGTCAAAACCAGACTTCCCAGGCAAGGTCAAAACCAGACTTCCCAAGCAAGGTCAAAACCAGACTTCCCAGGCAATGTCAAAAACAGACTTCCCAGGTAGTGTCAAAACCAGACTTCCCAGGCAATGTCACAACCACTAACTTTAGGCACACTGGTATTTAACTCTTTCAGTGCTGACCCTTACCAAAATCCAGTATAGGCTGGCAATTCAAACCTAGGCTGAAACTCTGCATAAACTCTGCTAAGATTCCAGCGGACGCTGAATGCAGGCTGGATCTAGGCCTAATATAGGCTGAAACTCCTGCACATTTTTAGCGGAAATGCCTAATGTAGACTGAATTTCTGCATAATCTATGCTGGAATTCCAGCGGACATTTGGCAGGATGCTGTATGTTCGTTAAACAGTATCTGCTACCAGAAATGAGCACACTTCCATCCTAGTTTAGCCTGGTATGCAAGCCGACTTCCAGCAGAATACCTACAATAGGCTGGGAGCTCAGCGGACTTTCAGCGTGACTACCGGCTAGTTCCAATATATGCTGTCATGACTGCTGTTCATAATAATACTCAAATTGCAATGAAAATTGGACGAAAGCAGACATATTGGAAAATTTGTCTTGGAATTTTGAGTGCTTCAAACTTTCGTTAAATTTCCCCCTTTAAAGACTGATAAACCATATGCATACTGACCCTGCAAGTATACAGATCGAGTACTGCCCAGGGAGTGTCCTGGAATGGAAATTGTCTGAACCACTGTTTCTTAGAGAGAAATACAACCAGTACCAAGTTGTGTGAACACAGTATGCACACACTACAGGCAGTCAGTTTCGTAGAAATGTACAGGACTGTAGTTCAAAAGAAACAAATTATGTGACAGAGTAGTCACCTGTAAGTTATAATTTTGGATACTGTTGCATCTATACTATGTCTATGGTTGTATGCAAGTAAGGCAGACATTATATCTATAGATGCACCTTTGAATTTTTGAAAGAATTATATCGATCAGGTAGGTATATACAAAGTACACTGGATGTCTGCCTAGATGTCAGTGAATATTCAGCCTAATTTACATTTTTAGCACGCACAAATTCTGCTGAGTACATGCCTAATCTAGGCCTAATCTGTACTGAAATTGGGCTTAAAAACAGGCGGAATTTTGGCATTCCACTGAAATTAGGCCAAAAAGTTAGCAGAGTTTAGGCATTCCCCTGAAACCAGGCCAAATCTATGCTGACATTATCCATCTAATTTCTGCCGGAACTCTGCCTAATTTCCACTGGTTTTGGCTATGGGAAGTTTTGACTGAATCAACAGCTTTCCTTGGCACACTTTGGGTGCATTGCACCCAAAGTGTGTCAAGGAAAGCTGTTGACCTGGACCATTCTTATGGTCTCTGCAACTGTAGTCACTCTGGTACCCGAATGAAAGGTCAGTTAGCAAAGATTATGAATAACAGTTTGTTACGTCAATTCAGAGCTCAGCGACAGTCAGCATATACCTGGCAGAGAAAAGAGTTAATACAAATGTTTTCCTGTAAGGAAGCTGAATTTGTAATTTCCATTCATTTTTCACTATACATGTACAAGAACACCCGTGACTAGAATTACCTGAGTAACTTCACCCTAGTACAACACTATTGAGAATGGCATGCCGCATGTAAGTGATATACCATATGCATGCATCAGAAGGACGAGCTATTGTCCAGCATCTGTTGAGATGCAGTAATACGCAAAACATGTCAAAGAACATTTATTTTTCTGACAAAAGTGGGACAAAAATACTTAACACTATATTTGCCATGGCTGTGAATTTAAATTTATGAGCAGAACATGCCTACATGTATAAATACTGTATCCTACAAGCTGTCTGAATGATTAATACCTGCTCGTGTATCAGCACCCGATATAAATGTGTTGTTTGCATACAATCGAGCTCCTTCTTGGATGTCATCATATCAGACTGCACCACGTCTTCACTGTCAGGTAACCCCATCAAACAACAATAAAGCATGCAACAAACCAAACAATATTCAACTTTTCACCAAACATATCAGTGATGAAACCATAGAGTCATCTGTCAAAGATCTGCAGGCTTCGTGCATACCTGAGTATACCGGACAGAAATTGATTCGACCGCTAACTGTCAGGAAGCACCGACAGAGAAAAACTGAAGAGAATCAACATCCGGACATGGACACGTGCCCCCCTGAAGGTCATGTGTATCTTGTCCCTTTCTAAAGATGTCTCATGTCTGGACAGAAAGGACGGTCATGTAGGTCCTGCAGGCAAGAACCTGCACAATATCAAAACCAGTACTTCTACCTGGCTACATTAACTCATTCCATACTATGGTCACAGGCATTGGTCAGTGGTTTTTGGCACTGCCTGGCAAGTCATGCTGCAGCTGCCCTTGCAGCAGCTGCATCATGACTTGCCAGGCAGTGCCAGAACCACTGACGTAAGACTACAGGCATGTTGGTACTTGAATGAAAGCTCTTTTCACGAAGAATTTAAATATGCAATTGTCGTCTTAAATCTAGGTAAAAATATGGAAAAATCCTGCACTGGTATGGAATGAGTTAAACAAGAGGCAAATGCTTCTGGCAAAGTGCAAGCAGACATTTTGCCTTGTCTTGATGCACCTTGATAGGGCCTGGAGAACAAACTCTCCCAAACACACGACACCATCTAGTGTGCCATCCTCACTCTGAACATATGATTGACAGGTACATGTAGGAAGGGCTCAATGTGAAAATGTATTTTCCATCAGAAGAGGTAGGAAGTGAATGGATGGAAAGATGTACAGCATGCAGAACAAGACGTGTCCTCAGCTTTTGCTGACAACTTGACGTCATAACAGATGGCCAGACAAAACTCTAATAAACCACTTAGTATCATTGTTAAATTCAAGCGCAATGTATATTTCCCAATTTCCCACAACCTACTTCTCAAACTTTGCGGCATATGTATCAATATTGGATAAAAAGGTCCACTGTTATCCTTTTTATGTATGTGTGCCAACACAGACATATTGTTTTTCCAGGACTTAGGTCTGTGTGACAACACAGACACATTGTTTTTCTACGAATTCTTTATTTTTTTCTTTCTTACTTTCTTTCTTCTGTCTTTCTTTACAGGCAAATTTGTCTGACATTTCATTTGAAAAGTATTATACTTAGAAACTCGAAACTTGGCATGATTATACTTCCATACATAAAGTCCTGAGTTTTTGTAAAGAGGTTTAACAGTTTTGAAAATTATGCAAATTTGGGCCATTGGAAATAGGTCAATTTTTATCCAGTTTTGATCATGTTGCACTCCGATTGTAGCTATTGTAACACTATGTTTTCGTAATTTACATGTGACCTCTAAAAGTCAAAGGTCAAGGTCATTTAGACCTTTAAAATTTTCTTCTAGCCATAACTCAATCAATTTTTATCCAATTTTGATCATGTTTGGCTCAAATTGTAGATAATGTAACACTGCACATTTTTGTAATTGACATGTAACCTCTTAAGGTCAAAAGTCATGGTCATTTGGATCTTTGAAATTTTCTTCTAGCCATAACTTGGTCAATTTTTATCCAATTTTGATCATGTTGTAGTTATTGTAACACTGCACATTTTGAAACTTACATGTGACCCCTTAAAGTCAAAGATCAACATCATTTGGACCTTTGAAAGTTTCACCCAGCCATAACTCGGCCAATTTCCATCAAATTCTAATCATGTTGGACTTAAATTGTGGGTATTATAACACTGAACCTTTTTGGCAACTTACTTGTGACCTGTAAAGGTCAAAGGTCATGGTCATTTGGAATTTGAAATTGTCATCCAGTCATAAGCTTAATGGAATGTGAAGTACCAAAGGACAAAAGTTGTTTACGACTTTTGAAGCCACATAGATTTGCTTTGAAGCAAATCTTCTTTTCTAGTTTAAAATCAGTTTCCTTCTTCTGCCACCCAATTTTCACTCTGAGAACCAACATGAGGACATCATGAACCTGCCTCAGTTATGGTTAACCTACCACTTCCTCATCAATTTTTGACCAACTGCCCCATTATCAGTTTGAAATTATTGTTCACTTTCTTTCCTGCAATTTCCAAAATATGAATGGTCTATATCTTACAGATGTCCCTTTTTGTAGAGAGAATTGTTTATCAAAGCCAGGAAAACAGCATGACTAAAACCTGATTTTAAAAAACAAAACAAACAAAAAAAACAAACAAACAAATAAACAAGATTACCATGATGGTCCTGTGCTTATCTGACAATGACGATGATGAGGAGGATGATCTGCAACCTTGGGAATGACCTCAAGGTTATACGATACTGTTCAAGTCTGACCTTCCAAGAGTATTATGATCATATGTAACATCAAAGTCCTATATGTAGCTGAAATAAATTCGAAGTTATGAACCGGACAAATTCATAAAAATAACCCTGTGACCTAGGTAATGAGGTCAAAAAGGTTACTCATAATCCAACTCACTCTGGCCAACAGAATGGACCAACGCCAAGTTCAATATCACAGTGCTGCCTAGCTCATACATGTTCTCAAGCTATCAAGTGTACAGTTCAGCTAAAACTTCACATAAATTCCACAAGAGGACCATGATGGTCCTGTGCTGAGCTAGCCATTGAAATTCCAATGGACAGTAAATAAAAATAAAACATTTAACAGGTATAACACAAAAACCATGAAACATTCAATCACAGGCAGTTATGATAGATTATGTGTGAAATGTAGACAGGAGGTCAAAGTCACAATTCACTGTCTAAGTGTGTGCCTAACAGACTATGTAAACATCAAAACTCTCTCTCTCTCTCTCTCTCTCTCTCTCTCTCTCTCTCTCTCTCTCTCTCTCTCTCTCTCTCTCTCTCTCTCTCTCTCTCTCTCTCTCTCTCTCTCTCTCTCTCTCTCTCTCTCTCTCTCTCTCTCTCTCTCTCTCTCTCTCTCTCTCTCTCTCTCAGATGTCATTTTAACTTCTACTAGAGGGTTATTGACCATTGCGCATCTAATGAATCAAAAACAAAAGTTGTACCCATTTAAATTATGCTAATTAGCAGCATTCAAAATTATAAAACTTCAATATCTTCAAAACTATTATAGATAGAGATGTCGCTTCAACTACTACTAGGGGGTTGTTGATCATTGCGCATGTAATGAATCTAAAACAAAAGTTGTAGCAATTTAAATTATGCTAATTAGCAGTATTCGAAATTTTCAATCTTGAATATCTTCAACACTATAATAGACAGAGATGCCATTCCAACTTCTGCTGCTGTGTTGTGGAATAGTTGTAATTGCCATACCAATATACCTTTAAGACACACACACTGATTTGCTATGGAGCAAATCATCTTTCTTTCTTTCCTTCCTTCCCTCCCTCCCTCCCTCCCTCCCTCCCTCCCTCCCTCTCTCTCTCTCTCTCTCTCTCTCTCTCTCTCTCTCTCTCTTTCTTTCTTTACCAGCAAATTTGTCCGACACTTTTCTCGAACACTATTATACATAGAAACTCCAAACTTGGCATGATTGTACCTCCATACAAGGAGTTTGACAGTTTTATACAAAGGAATGAAGATATTTAAAATTATGCAAATTGCGGGCATTTGAAATTTTAAATCTTGGATATCTTCAAAAGTATAGTATATAAAGATGTCATTCCAACTTCTACTAGGGGGTTATTGACCAGTGCGCATCCAATGAATTTAAAACAAATGTTGTAGCAATTTAAATTATGCTAATTAGCAGCATTTGAAATTTTAAAACTTGAATATCTTCAAAACTATTATAGATAGAAACGTCATTTTAACTTCTACTAGGGGGTTATTGACCATTGCGCATGTAATAAATCTAAAGCAAAAGTTGTAGCAATTCAAATTATGCTAATTAGCAGCATTTAAAAATTTCAAACTTGAATATCTTCAAATCTATTATAGATAGAGATGTCGCTTCAACTTTTACGAGGGGGTTGTTGACTATTGTGCATCTAATGAATCTAAAATGAAAGTTGTGGCAATTTAAATTATGCTAATTAGCAGTATTCGAAATTTTCAATCTTGAATATCTTCAACACTATAATAGATAGAGATGTCATTCCAACTTCTACTAGGGGGTTGTTGACCATTGCGCACCTAATGAATTAAAACTAAAAGTTGTAGCAATTTAAATTATGCTATATAGCACCATTAAAAATTTTAAATCTTGAATAACTTCAAAGCTATAATAGATAGAGATGCCATTCAAACTTTACTCCTGCGTTATGGAATAGTTGTACATTATCATACCAATTTGCTTTGAAGACACATACACTGATTTGCTATGCAGCAAATCATCTTTCCTCATTTCTTTCTTTCTTTCTTCTTTACCAGCAAATTTGTCCGACACTTTTCTCGGACACTATTATACATAGAAACTCCAAACTTGGCATGATTGTACCTCCATACAAGGAGTTTGACCGTTTTACACAGAGGAATGAAGATGTTTAAAATTATTCAAATTAGGTGCATTTCAAATTTTAAATCTTGAATATCTTCAAAATTATAATAGATAGAGATGTCATTCCAACTTCTACTAGGGGGTTATTGACCAGTGCGCATCCAATGAATTTAAAACAAAAGTTGTAACAATTTAAATTATGCTAATTAGCAGCATTTGAAATTTTAAAACTTGAATATCTTCAAAACTATTAAAGATAGAGATGTCATTTTAACTTCTACTCGGAGGTTATTGACCATTGTGCATGTAATGAACCTAAAGAAAAAGTTGTAGCCATTTAAATTATGTTAATTAGCAGCATTTAAAATTTTAAAACTTTAATATCTTCAAAACTATTATAGATAGAGATGTCATTTCATCTTTTACTAGGGGGTTGTTGACCATTCCGCATCTAATGAATCTAAAACAAAAGTTGTAACAATTTAAATTGTTAATTAGCAGTATTCGAAATTTTCAATTTTTTGAATATCTTTAACACTATAATAGATAGAGATGTCCTTCCAACTTCGTGTAGGGAGTTGTTGACCATTGCGCACCTAATGAATCAAAAATAAAAGTTGTAGCAATTTAAATTATGCTAAATAGCACCATTAGAAGTTTTAAATCTTAAATAACTTTAAAGCAATAGAAGACAGAGACGCCATTCCAACTTCTACCCTTGTGTTATGGAATAGTTGTACATTGCCATACCAATATGCTTTGAAGACACACACACTGATTTGCCATGCAGCAAATCATCTTTCTTAGTTTCGGTTGAAATCTCAGGTCATCAGCCCTAGAGATCTAAATTCATTGCACTAGCCTTGTGACCTTCAGAATGAGGTCAAGGTTACTCATAAACTGTGTAGGTCATGCTCTCTTGCCCAAAAGTGCCCTTGTGTACCTTGTGTTCAGATACACATTTGTGTAAAGTTTCATGACCCTAAGTCCAAGGACAATACAGTTACTTCCCAGACATGAAGCGTAAAAGCTAATGTGTCTGTTTGACCTCCAGTTTGACCTTTCAAGGTCAAGCAAGGTCAAGATTCACCACAACAAATGAAGCCCATGTGCACTTTCCTATTAATCTTTAATAATAATCATGGGTTCAGGATTCAGCATCACCAACATAGATGTATAAGGCAATATATCACTTTGACAACCAGTTTGACCTTTCAATGTCACTCAACGTCAAGATTAACTACACCAAATCAAAGCCCATAGGTACTTTCCTGTTAATGTTTTATGGTTACTACACGTATGGGTTTAGGATCCACCATTACCAAGATTAAAGCCAATATACATGTACATGTAATCAGTTTGACCTTTCAAATCACTCAAGGTCAAAATTAACTGTACCAATTGAAAGCCCATAGGTACTTTCCTATTTAATGTTTATCAGTAATAGGATACACCATTATGAAGCCAATATGTGAACTTTGCCGAGTCAGCAAAATGAAATTTTTTTATTACATACATTAAAAATCCAAAAAATCACCTGAGCGTGACCATTTGAATACATTTGCCACAGACCCACCCAAGGTACATGTCCATCCCAGTGAATCTGGTCAGCGGTTTTGGAGAAGACGCCGAAAATGTGAATTGTGAAGGGACGACAGATGACAGACCATCCTATAACCTCATCTACCTGACAAGTCAGCTGAGCCTATAGGATTGTACATGATTGCATAGGGACACTTCTGGAGGCCCCTGACTAACAACTCAGCTGAGCTAGAACTTATGTAACATCACTATCATCACAAGGCTATCTTAAACTATGACCAATACAGCATGATCTTTAACTATATGGTGGTTTTCCTTGATCATACATACAAAAAGGAAGACAAGTAGATATCGGACAATTGCATACCCAGTGGAAGTCATGGGACAAGATGATAGCCCTCCAGCCACTGTCAGCATTCACTTTCATGGCTATCACCTATTTTTCTTTGAGCAACAGTTTGGTAAATATCAATGAAGCCTGCACACTTGTTGTGTTTTTGTGATGTGTTGTGGTTACACACATGTTAGTATATACACCTTAACCCTGAACATGCACATCAATACCAATATACAGCCCAAAACACAACATCAAATTCAAATTTGCCGAGCAGTCGTGTTGTCAGGGATCTAGCATGAATCATGAATGGACTTGCCCTGACAGACTCCAGTTGTTTTACAGCCCAATTTCATTGTCAGAACAACTGGCAAAATTCCCTGGTCCAAGTCATACACATGCTGCAACATAGCGCAGGTCAACTGTACGCTCTCTTCATCCAAGCTCAGCCAAAAAAGGAAAAGGCATTTTTCACCAAATAAATATAATTGAAACAAGTTACTAATCAACACCCACAGAAAAAAAAATCCAATGAATGAAAAAAAAAAAAAAAGCGATGCAGAGAATCCTCAGTTACACATTCTATGATGTGCCACAATGTCAGAATCACAGCAAAATAATTTGGTTGATAATGGAGAAAGAAACCAGCGTAACAAACACTGTATGTTTTGGGCTTTTTTTTTACCACGGAAGGGCCGCATCATTTCCGAGAGAACAAGTATTTTCTGTTGGGAAAAAATTAACCTGTTCCAATTGTTTACATGACATGGACGAATGTGAATGTTATACACAAGAATAACCGTGAAAATGAGGCATGCCCACCAACCCTAACAACATATGGTACAAGTTGCATGACTCAGTCAATAGTGATCACAGTCAATCTAATAACAAGACAAAAGAACAATGAATGGTCCATTGACTTCACAATAGCAGTACTCTTGCAGCAAAGAATAAAGTGACTGGAAGTTACCTATTGGGATTAGCAATTATACGT
Organism: Hermodice carunculata; assembly: GCA_964020975.1. Taxonomy (NCBI): domain Eukaryota; kingdom Metazoa; phylum Annelida; class Polychaeta; order Eunicida; family Amphinomidae; genus Hermodice; species Hermodice carunculata. The sequence goes on from OZ026619.1 coordinate 72,861,817, forward strand.
AACTCATGAGAACTCACGAGACGTACACGTACCTTGTAAGCCAATTAAAACCACAGACAGAGGAGATGAGTGGCCAGACAACCACCACATAATCAATCAACTTTGGTCTGGTAGACGTCACTCTTTTAACCTCACACTTTGTGGGAAGCATGTAAAAGTTATCGGAAGAAAACGATTTACAATACTTTTTAACTTCGATATTCTGACATGCGACATGGATTCAAATCATACACTATTAATATTTATCCTTGATGGACTTTACTATGCAGGCCACCACCACAGACACTAGTCCATATACATGTACCTGTACACAACACCTGTTCCTGGATCGGGCCCTGCACGAGCCTGAGACTGGACATCTGCTATCAGTCCAGCTCCCTGACCCTTCTACCCTAGGCCTCTACGAGAAATATCATAACTCACGACACTCCACAATGCAACCCTGCCCCTATCGCCTGACTGATGCTAATTTTATACAAGCATTAAACAATCTTTTCATATTTACCCAATCACCCATCGACCGTAGCACTTGTGACGGCTAAACACTCATTATTTCTATTGATAATTCCAGCAAATAATGCCTCGCTGCTTCTGTAATTTAATGAAAACTTGCATTGACCTGCGCTGTATACCAAGCAGACACGCACAACCTGAACTGCAATGTAAGAAAATACAATGTATATACAGCGTGAGGCATAATATATACAATGTATACAGGTGGTCCCTTTGCATTGTTATGCTGTATAACTACAGTCTGATACAGGAAAGTTTCTTTTCTTTGTAAAGCCATAGATCTTACCTGTTTCCAAATATTAAACAAGGACAGCAGTCATGTGTACACGCCAGGGATACCGCTCTCTCTCGTGTGGGCTGTGAAACGTCTGTGCCTTTGTGCTGCTGAGGTTGGAAACAGTTCCCTTCGGATGACTTCAACAAGTCAGTGGACAGTATACTCAGCGGGTGGGCGGGGTATGGCTCATTGATCCTGCAGCCTCCTGGTGTTTTGATGATTGATATCTCTCAATCTGCAAACAGAGCAACAATCGGGTAACCATGCAGTTCATGAAAGCAGGGTGAGCATGCAGCCCCGGGGGTAGGGGCAAGTAGCCAATAATTACACACCCCTAGCATCAACACTTACATACTACACCAGTCAATTTACTTCTCATTCCACTTTCATCACACGCGTCTTGACAGAAGGACGGTCTGCAAATGCCGAGCGAACAAGATTTCAAGACAGCATTGCAACAAATCTACATTGTATCCAGACCTGGAATTTCAATCTGCAGCCCATACAGACATTCCAAATGCCTATCTACAAGCCAAGCACAGGGTGCTAACTCTGGACGCTGGGTGACTTTGCTCAGCTGATTTGACCGAGTGCTGCCATATTTACGCCACTTGAGCTGTGCCAACATTGACTCAGGCTCTCTTTCTCTCACAAAATATTGACATGGGGATATATATTGTAAGTTGTGCACTCGAGGGCAGCCAATGAATTGGCCAGATTGACTACCTATAGATCACTTATTCCACCCATTGTGGCCTCTTAAATGGCACCCTTTGTTATGAGATTTGTCAGCTAAAATACAAAATCAATTGTGGGAGCAACTAAATTCAATCGATCGGAGCCAAACGGCCCACTTCTGGGCAGTCTGGTTTTGTGAGCGATGCCTACCAATTATTCAGGCAGGAAACCTTTAATTGAGAATGACATGTCTTATAGTTGATGCCTCATCAAACCCGCACAGGCATTCTCACAGAGTCTTGTTCACTATACGTGCGCATACACATCTACATCCTCATGGTTATATCACCTTCTGTCATGTTGATGTCATAGGGAACTCAGGCTACCATTGCCACACTCTCCTGTATTCATATCTTATGCTATGTTTTCTGCAAGCCTATGTCACCAAATATGTCGCTGAGAAGATCTTGCTATTATCGAGAGCTCTAGCTGTGTCATATTTGTTCAAGGAAATAGGAAATCATGAGAATTAACATGCACTACTAGCCTTGAATTTCATTTCAAAATGTGACACATACATGTACATGTTAAATTTGGACAAACAAAAATACCTATGCCTAGGTGGAAAAGCAAAAAAAGAAAGAAGGAAAATTGTCCTGTTTTACACGTAAATGCATGAAAATTTTGACAAGTTACAGTAAAAACAGTGAATTCACAGCGCAGATCCAATGAAAATTGAGCCCCTCAAAAGTGCTGATCCACCTACCTGGAATTTATAGGTGTGTAACAGGACATTAAAAAACAAGAGGCACAAGGGCCTAATACCAAGCTAACAAATAATCAGAATAGCCATCACATATCATTTTTGAAATGCAATCCCCATGACCTAGATCAAGTAGTTCACCGTTATCGAGATTCCACATCATCAAACTTCTATATGTAAAAGTTTGTGGTATATTAAGTAACGTTCTCTGTCAAACATGTTGAATTTAGTGTCCTGTGCTGAAGTGCTTAATGACCTTGCAAAATATCAAATTGAAAAGCAGGTCAAGGTCAGCTGAAAGTTTATAAAGTCTGACCATTGGTCTAACGTGTATTTGGTGTGAAGTTCGTAGTTCAACTCAATCTATTCTCACAATAATGAAACAAATGTGTGTTTGATGCCTATGATGCTACAGCCAATTACACATAATACCACCAGTGTTGCCACATAAAAATATGTTTTCAAATTGAGATGCAACATTTCACCATAAAAAAACATTCTCTGATATGCATTCCCTCTGTGACCTTGAAAAAGTAGGCCAAGGTCATCCATAGTATGCAATATTGACTTTCTGCTTACATGTATGATACACATTTGTAGTACATTTGGTATCATTAGCCTTATATTCTTTCTCATCATATTGATGTTAGTGTCCTTCACTAAATTGCTTGATGACCTTCAAAAATAGGTCAAGGTCGCCCAAATTCTACAAAATTTGACCACTGATCTGACACATATTTGGTATAAATTTTGGTCTAATGCATATTGGGTGTAAAATTTGCAATTAATTTTGCATAATGGTATGTGGATATATGTCCACTACTTAGAACATGTAGAATGTAATGACTATCACAAAGAAAAAAAAAATTCTGAAATGAATTCTCTGCATGACCTTAAAAAACAACAACATGGTAAGTGTCAAGTCAGTGGTTTTTCCATTGCCTCCAAGGCAGCATGGCAAAACCACACACTGTCAAAACCACAGGCTACAAATGTAGATCACACCATGTGAAAACCACAGACCCAGGTTTCACTGTGGAACTGTGCCACGTAAGATCAATAATCAGATAAGACCTTCCTGAAATTACAGTGGCATTTTTTTTTTTTTGCTGAAAATGTATGACGTAAACCTGCAGATACACTTAACACAGAAAAAGTCATGAATTTATGCCAGGGTTATCCTTTTGCAAGGTTTAGATTTATTTCTGAGATACTTACATTTCAATTGGTTTAAAATTCTTTTATACAAACCATTAGACTGCAATTTTCATTTACAATGCCATGAATGCATAATTAACCCATGCACATGTATTTGTTTACACATGTTGCCACACATTCACGTGCAAGTCCAACCAATTACCAATGCCTGCAGAAATTAAGCTCTTCCCACCGGTATTTCCAGGAAATAAACATGGCACGTGGAATGACCAGTTTCTTATATTCTATGCATTGAATGGGCTAATTTTGATGTTATTTAATGAATACATTAAAAAATATGCATGAATTGATGTCAGCCTCAATGTCCATTGCCATAGGTGCAAAACTCTAACAGAAACAAATTCATTTTTTCTTATACATAGCTATAGTGTGTTCCAAAAGATCACCTCCTCAAGACGGAGTCAGCACAGTCTTTTTCGCATGATTAATAACACATTTCAGCGGCACAGAAATCCCTCAGTAAGTCTTGTATCTCCATTCCTACTTTCTATCTAACTTAATTTTTACTTTTTCTGTTGCAATTTTAACCAGTGATGTTACATGCAAAGTTCTCACGACAGCCTTCTTTCAAAGATTCTCACTTTTATCAATTTAGTTGTGTTTTTTGCATCATGCGTCAAGCAAATCCATTGCCAATACAAGCCCAAAAGCTCCCTACTCTATATTCATAATCTGTCCCTCATATTGAAACGCACGCATAGGCACACACAATAAACCACATTCCACCTAACTGCAGTGTTTAAATTTTCCAATATAAACATGATACAGTGCAACCCCATCAGCACCACTACGTATGAAAGCATGGGCGGGGGTGCGTGGGGGGTGGGGGGGACCTCCTTGCCCTCATGCTGGCCGATTGTAACAGCATTGTGTCCACGTCAAATGTATGCCACAAACTTCTAACACTTTCCCAGCCAATTAAATCACCCCCAAAAGTGCCTGCCTGATGCATAATGACATCTGCTTCGGGGTTCCCAGTTTAATTGCTTGCCAGTAGACAAATACAAAACATTTTCAATGATTTCCTACGCAGCAAGTCTATGACGTGGGTTGCACAGGAGCAAACATCAGGATTTTACCAACTACAAATGAATGGTAATGGTTGGTCAACAGGCAATCTTCTCTATGCTCCTGTCTATGTACTCTATAGCCTATATGTATTCTATGGAGGGCTACAACTGGGTGGCAACAACGCCATATCCAAAGGTTAACCCACCTTGTTTAGGATCATCTGAATTGCCTTGTACTTTAATACGTTTGTGAGAGAAAGATTTTCACCCCAAGCGTCTGTAAAATGACCCCATGTCCCAGCTCATTTAAGCACATTCTTACAAAATCATTGTGCCAATTGCTACTTTCAATGGAACTCAAGTTTTCAGATTCAAAGTTGTACACATGCAGTCAGTTCCGCACTGCACCCATAAACTAAGACAGTTTGCTTTTTGGACCATTGGAATTAGTGGGGACCATATCCGCAATGGCACACGGAAATGACAAAAGTGATTATGAATTGTTTTTTATTTTTCCTCATGTCTTAGTGACAGCTAGTGTATTTAGAAATAATAACACATTAATGTGAAGGAATTATTCCCACCATTTGCTCAAATTATGTCTTGGTGACACCAAAGTCTAATCAGTTCATCTTGGCATGCTAGATAAGCGTACGGGGGTGGGGGTGGGTGGGTGTTGAATCACTATGACAGACGGGCCATGTGCAGTTTCTCACAAAAATAACATTTTCTTTGAGAAATTTAAGTTCACACATGCCAAACTATTATTCTTCTAGTACTTCCCAAGCCATATATAAGAAAAATTTCCATTTGCCTTTAATAAGTATTCTGTATTTCCAAACTATTAGTAATATCCTGCTTGTCCTCACAGGTACCGACCTGTATCTCGCCATACCTCACCAAGCGAGACTAGGCAATCAGGTATGCAGTTGAGGCGGGAACTTAATATGCATATCTCCTGTTGGGTCAAAGTCAGTGGTGTTTGAACTTCACCTTGGTCCCATAGAAAACTATAATGATGCGCAATATGAAAGCCCTAGCTCAAAAACTTCTCAAGTTATCATGCGGAAATCGCACCGACACCATATTCACTCATGTGGCTCTGTGCCCTTCAGAATTGGGTTCAAGGTCACCCATCTTCGAACCTGACTTAGCCCTTACAGGGGGCTATAATCTTGAACAATATCAAAGCCCTACCTCTGGAGCTTCTCAAGTTATCATGATGGACACCAAATTCACTATAAATGTGGCTCTGTGACCTTGGAAACTGGGTCAAGGTCACCTTTGAACTTGACTTACCCCATAAAGAGGACAATAATCCCGTGCAATATGAAAGCCCTAGCTCAAAAAGTTCTTTAGTTATTATGCAGGCACTAAACTCACTAATGTGGCTCCGTGATCTTGGGAATTGGCTCAAGGTCACCCATCTGTAAACTTATTCTTGCCCTTATAGAGGACTAAAATCCTGAGCATTATGAAAGCCATAGCTAAAACTTCTCAAGTTATCATGCCGAAAAGATCTGGATGGATGGACACACGGAACCTGTGATCACTATAGGGGACTCACCTTCTGCGGTCCCCTAATAACAAAAAGAAAGTAGCTGCCAATTCTCCATTTATTGTATAAATGAAGGTAAAGTTGGTGCTTGACCAAACACATCCCTAAATGTGAATTTTCATTTAACACTAGGTGTTGGACCATTACTTGTAAACACTACCCGTAAATGTATTAAAAATGGCCCTAAAATAAAAATGTGAAAAAAATGACGCAAAGTATAAACCCCTGCCATTACCGTAAACAAAATCTATAGCCTACATATATTAGGGCCTGACAGATTCCCGTTTTGTTTTTCATTTTTTATAGAGTCCAACATATCGGATTTGGTACAGGGTTTGCTTAATGCCAACCCAGTAAATCAAGCTGTCAAGCTTTGTCTATCAATGGTAAACTAGATTATTGGCATACTGTATACTTTTACTTAAATCTTTCCACTTGCAAAATATCAAGCTAAATTCGTCAATATTATTGTTTAATCTTTTGCATTATCATCAATTCACTTGCTCCATAGATGCATCATTTATTATGTTTTTATATTAAAACAACTGGGGCGTGAAGAGAAAGAGGGGAGGGGAGAAATAGAGACATACAAATATTACCATCAAATATCTCAATTTGATTCTTTCTTTAATTAAGCATGGCTTGAATGTCAATGTCTGTAATGCACCAAAGAAAAACAGACAAACAGAAAGAGTGTAACAAACTTTAAAAAAAAGTTAAAGTTCAGAGAATGGATCACTCTCAGTGGCCATATATATATATATATATATATATATATATATATGGCCTACATGAAATGAAAGTGCAATTTTGGATGTGTTCTTGGGGCAAGTTCTGGTGACAGAGACCACTGTACGGTGCATCACTCAGACGGCCATCAGATAAATACTTCAAAAGTTCCATAACAAATTTAGAAATATATATGGCCTACATGAAATGAAAGTGCAATTTTGGATGTGTTCTTGGGGCAAGTTCTGGTGACAGAGACCACTGTACGGTGCATCACTCAGATGGCCATCAGATAAATACTTCAAAAGTTCCATAACAAATTTAGAAATAATAAGACGAAGCTGGTTTTCAATAGATTGTGGTCCACTATAATGTGCTTTCTGAAAAAAAAATTGGTGAGGCTGCTTTGCATCCTTGTTGAGATATTTTGGTAACCTCGTCACATTGTGCACAACTCAGACGTTCTTGAAGATAAGTACTTGAAAAAAAAAAATTGGTGAAGCTGCATTGAATCCTTGTTGAGATATTATGGTAACATCTTCCCCTTGTGCACCACTCAGACGGCCTTACAGATGTATATTTTAAAGTTTCAAAAAAAGTTTCTTAATAAAAAGAAGAACCTGGTTTTAAGTAGGAACCTGGTCCATTATAAGATGCATCACTGACAAAAATTTGGTAAAGCTGCAGTGAGCATTTTTTGAAATATCACGGTAACTTCGTCAGGGTGGATGTCACTCAGACAGCCTTCAAATAAATATATTTAAAGTTTCATCAAAAGGTAAAAAATGCTCAGAGGAAGCTCTTTTTACATGGGAATTTGGTTCATCATAAGATACATCTCTGACAAAAATTTGGTAAAGCTGTGGTCAATATTTTTTTAGATATCACGGTAACATCATGAGGGTTCAGGCCACTCAGACGGCCTTCCTATGAATACATTAAAAGTTTCATAAAAATTTTAAAATACTCAAAGGAAGCTGGTTTTCAATAGGAACCTGGCCCATCATATGGTCCTTCTGTGACAAAAATTTGGCACAGCTATGGTGAATAGTTTGAGATACACGTATCAGGGTAACGTCAACAAGGCAGATAGACGACTGACTCAGAAGATGACAATACTCTCCACCACTTTATGTGCCTAGGGTAAAAAGACATGCAAAGGAGTCAAACCCACAAAACTTATATGATGAAGGTTGTTAGTATCCAGAGCTGTAACCACTCAGCCATTCCAACTAAGCTAGTGCAAGTGCCATTTTAAATGTAATATTTGTCAAACTGCCTTTTTTACTGTCCAAATTTCCTAGTCCATTTTGGAAATAATTCCATTACATTAATGTGTTATTATTTCTGAATACACTAGCTGTCACTAAGACATGATGACAAAATTAAAAATAATTCACAAATCACTTTCGTCATTTCCACATGCCATCAACAGTCCAGAAAGCATACCATCTTAGTTTATGGGTGCAGTGTGAAGCTGACTGTGTAGAATTTTTAATCTGAAAACTTTAGTTTCATTAAGGGTAGCAATTGGCACGATGATTTTGTGAGAATGTGCTTAAATGACCTGGAATGCAGGATCATTAAGCAGATGCAAGAGGCAAAAATCTTGTTCCCAAAAGTGTATCAAGGCACATGTACAAGGCATTTCGAACGATCCTAAAACAATGTGTGTTAGCTTTTAGGTGATAAGTTGGCAAATAGGTGGCCACTGGGCGGTATGCAGGCAAATGGGCAGCAATTGGTTGGTGAGGAGGCAATGGGTGGTAAGCAGGCCAATGGGTATCCAGTGGATGTTATGAATGCAAATTAGCAACAGCTGAATGGTAAGCTGTAGTATGGCCAATCACAGAGTGGTAATCAGGCATATAGCCAATCACAGAGTGGTAAACAGGCATATGGCCAATCACAGAGCGGCAAGCTGGACAGTGGGCATTATCCTTTTATTGCGAACTTAATTGTAATGCCTTGGTGCCCCTACATTTTGGTGAAGAGGAAAACTGATGCACCAGAAAACTACTAATTAAAAACACAAACTTACTCACAGTTGATAGCAAAAACAATTTTTAAAAAATGTCATATTGCCTAGTGGACATTGTAGTCATTTCAACTGAGATATTGGGTATCAAAAGGTTAACCCACGTGCTACCAGTATGTTACACTGTCAACTTTTTGTCAATGTTACAGAGGAGACCCAGCAGGAAACCATAACCCAGGTCAACAACTTTCCTTGGTGTTGGTTGGGACAGCTGTTGACTCGGACTCTGGTCAGGAAAGGGTTACCAATTTGCAGCACTGGAACATATGCCCAATGTGCGTGATATAGCAGTACAGGGCAACCCGACGGCAAGAATGGCATGTTTTTCTCAAGGGGCATGTAATGAGAATGAATACAGAATTTCGTAAGCAGTGCACATTGCTTCAAAACGTACATGTCCTCATGCCGATAGCATGCAAGAAAACCTGCCGTCAAATACATAGTATGTGTGGAACTACTCACCTGACAACAATTGAGCCCGCAGCAATTCAGAAGATCAATCAGTATTATTCTGGTTATTTCATAGTGGTGGAAACACTGTCACTTTAAAACAAAAAGTGAAAATTTCTAAGTGGCAGAGCTCATTGTGCAGGCCACAATTTTCATGCTCCCATGTAGAGTTCGTAAACTCTGGAGGTATATGGTACACAAGAATCCAACAAAATGATAGGATGTGTCTGCAGTTAAGGTATTTTTATGCAGGGTCTCATTCAGCATGCATTTTGCCGGCTGTTACAATGGCATTACCCCTCCTGTCTCCTCGCCTAACGCCAGTCGCCAGCCAGTATGTGAATGTCACCACATGCAGGAGCAATGAACGTGTTTACGCCGGTGTCCAATTCTAAAGACCTTGGAAGGAATCAATACGGCTTAAACACCAGTAACAGTGGACGTGAAAGAGGTATTGAGAAACTTGTATGTTGCCAGATAGGTAAAAGTTATGCTGAAGCATGCCTGGCAAACAGCGCGCCCGGGCGGCTTTCAACTCAGCTGAGCCAGGTGGGGTGTGGTTTGAGATCATCGCTAAAGCGTTGCCAATGGCTTTGTAGTTTCATCTCTGTGGTTAAGCAAATCAATACGCTAATGATAAGTGGCAGTGATTTCAAGGTCGTTCAACAAAAGCAAAGCTAACAGAAGAAGAATGAAAAAGAAAAAGGAAAAAGAAACAAACAAACACAAGAATATCTAAACAGAAACTTGATAAATATGAGCATATCTGAATAAGCTCCACAAAACTGGCTGAGTGGAGATACAATGAACCCTGTTGATAGACTCTGGCTTTGTCACGGTACAACCATATTTCTTTGTTGGTTTAGTAATCTTTTATTTACAACCATTGAAAAGCTGTTTAAGTTGCATGTAATTCAAGTTGGTGATACTAGTTTGCTGTTTTGTACAAGCTGAAGCAGCAGATGATGTCTTCAAACTACACATTGGTAAGCAAAGTGATTGCGCATGTAGTCCATTGATTACAATACGAGCCCTTGCTATTTGGCGATATAATGCGATAAAACTAAAATCCATCTCTCATGTCAGTGTCAACAACTTATTCTACTGGGTTTCCAGTCGTGCTGTGAAGAAAGAAAGCGTTAGGGAGCGAGATAAAGCTTTTTGTTTACTCACCTATAGAACAATACAAGAGCCACAGAGGCAGGCACTCAGTGATATGACTTGTATGATTAGCTCTGCGTGGGGCTCATCGGGGCCTGGCAGCAAATGGCAGTGTTGTAGATTTTTTTTTCAAACATTTTAACTTCATTATCTGACAATACAAGGGTCAGAACAACCTTAAGACCCCTCAGCCTGGGATGACCCTTGGTGACCTTGGTCACGGTCACTGGAACTGAATGTGGAACTTAGCCAAGTTTCAGATGAGATGCTTATATACAATAGAATTTTCACGATAGCATATCAATCTGCTGAGAAGATATTGCATCTGAAACGGTAAAAATTTGATGATCCCAGGGCCTGTATTTTTCCGTTTTTAACGGAAACGGAACGAGATAATGACTTTTTGTCACCTCTGAAACAGAATTTGCTGTTTTGCCTTAATGTGTTTTACATACAAAGAGAATTACTCAAACGGAATTTGGAAATTTCTGGCTGGTGAAACAGAATTTCTAGTTTTTTGAAACGGAAAAATACAGGCCCTAGATCCCTGGTGACCTTGAAGATAGGTCAAGGTTGATGAATATTGAAACTCTGCCAAGCACCCAATAATATGCTTCTATATGCAGTACGTTTCATGATTGCAACTCAATCTGCTGAGAAGATAGATTAATATGAAATAAAGAAGGAAAATACTGATGACATTAATGGAGGTGGCTTAAAAATTATCAAAAATCTACAATTCTGCAAGAATTTTCAGTGCAAAATTTCAGGAGCCTCATAAGTAATCTGGGAGGATTGGAACCACTGCAGACTGCTCTTACCTTTTATACTGAATCAGGATAAGACTTTCCAAGAATTAAATACATTTTGTTAACAATATAAAGAAAAGGTTTAAAAAAAACCCGAATAGAGAAAATAAATTTTTAAAAATGAATATAAAATTCATCAAAAAATAATCCAGAAAAGTAGCAGGTCTAGCTTTCCGGGTCAATGCCAAACACAGACATAATCATGATTTTTTTTTGTCCATTCAACATTTGTACTGCATGGATCATATAGAACACAGGAATCATTACCATAAGCAGCGGTCTCTCTTTTGAAAGAGCACTCCAAAGACACACTCCCTGCTTTTTTAAGACTGGTACAGTGGTCCCCCTCTTATAAGGACCCCCTGAAGAGAGGCCACCCCCTCTAGAAAGGCCACTTCTCCAAGCAGCAAGTATTGGATTTCCATAATATACTCCCCCTCAAGAGAGGTCACCTCTCTTATAAGGCCACATTTCTGGTGCATTTGGGGTGGCCTTATAAGAGGGGGACCACTGTATCTCTTTTGAAAGAGCACGCCAAAGACAGAATCCCTACTTTTTATGAATGGTCTCTCTTTTGAAAGAGCACTCCAAAGACAGACTGCCTGCTTTATGTGACCACATTTCTCAAGTCTTGGGTACTGTCTGTTAATTCCATGTTAATTGACCTCCACTGAGAGACCACCTGTTTTGTGGTGACCTGTGGAGACATCCTGGGTGTGGGTCCTTGAAGGAGGGACTACTCCACAACATTTCATGCATGTGACACTTAGCGAGACACCACGGTGACAGACCTTACCCCAGTCTATTGTTCCCAAACACTGCCGGCCTCGCGTGCCCAGCCTTTTAGCCACGTGTTTCCTACTCCAACAATTTATGTAAACAACATGGTCACCTCTCCTCCCACAACAGGAATTTGTGTGGGCTATACCTATCCTCCAATTGCCTTAATAAAATATGTTAAAACCATGGTCACCCTCATTGACTTGCATGTTAACTTCACAGAGATTTATCAGCAGAAATACCAACTTCCTATCCTCTGATTAGTTGATCAGGTTGTTGCGCTGAATTTGCAGCCTTCTCCTTCTTCACATGATGTATACTTTTTGAAAAATAAATATCAGAGTAACTTTAGTCACTTTTACTGATAGGGTCTTCATGGTGTTCCACAGCTGTTTTCCATATCATGTATGTATGTATGTATGTACGTACGTACGTATGTACGTACGTATGTACGTACGTGGGTTTGGTAGGCCAATGAGATGTGAGGGCATGAAAGGCCTACGTAAAAGTTAAAGATACATGCATTAGTATTTATATTTTTTTATTCTTTTTCCCCTGGACCACAGTGGGTCTTATTTGCCCCCCCCCCCCCCCCACTCCTAAAAAAAAGAAAACAAATAAATGAAAAACCAAATATTTTCAATCCTCGCTTAAACTGGCTATGTTTTTTAAATAACCAAAGTAATTGGTCCATTAAAGTGTGAAGGTTCTACTTGGTGTAAACCACTTTTCTCCATTCTGCAGTGTCTATCAGAAGGGGTCCATCTGTTGCATGATGTGATGAAACATAAATCATAAGGCAATTGAGTGACATATTTTTTCAAAATGCTACATGTATGTGCTCAGAAAATTCATAATTTTTTTCACAATTAATTTAGGTTTGTCGATGTAGTGCCACAAATTGAAACTTGCAAGATAAATGGTAAATCAAATATTTAACTTTATTTGCTTCAATGTGTCTCATTCCCCACAGCTGAATAAAATGTTTTGCGGTATTTTAACCTTTACACTTTAGCACTTATCCTACTATGAAAACTTAACTAAATATCACAGTACCATTAGGGTAACTTGCATCGTATATAAACAACATGTGAACACTTCTGTGGGTTATATTACCTACGTGTAAAGACACTTGAAGTAAATGTGATGCACAATTAGAACCAACACAATATGTGGAGTGTGGGAGGGGGTGGAAGACTTGCGTTGTCTACCTGACTTTAGCAAGACACTCGCCAGTGAATTCAAAATGAAGAAGAGAGTCATTTGCTGAGGTGATTTCTCAAAGAGTGGAACTTCTGGTTTCTTGGCTATCCGTCAGTTTCTTCTCCACTGAGCTTGTTGATCTTACAGCAGGTCCGGTAAGTTGTTTTCCGTCCACCTCTACTTTTCACAAGATTACAATGCCACTAGCTATACCCACACAATAATAGTGTTTTTTAAATGGTGATTAAGTAAGTTAATTTGAAGAGCAAGCTTTGTTATGCTGATGTACAGTTCGCGACAATTACGGATGATACAGTTCCCATATCACTATTATTATATTAGGCACATATGCAATAAAGTTATTAAGGGCAATAAATTTAATTTGCCTCAGCACAGACAACTGTGTGCCTGATGGTTGTGTTTATGTTCAGATGTTCATGTGATTTTCCACAAAACTAGGTCCAAAGGTTACAATGTGCCAGGTTGAGTTTTGAGTTGAGAAATGGCACAAAAACGCTTGCCTGTTTTTCGAAGCAGTCCATATTTCTGGAACTGCATGAATATACATGTAGGCAATACAAAAAAAAGTCTTGACCATGATAAACTGGACTTTTCCCACAGTTAATTTCTTTGTACATGACCTGTCTGATTGCCAATTTGTCGTACAATATGGTGGAGTGGCCACATGTAAGCCTGGGGGTAATACTTGTGGAGGGGGGGGGGGAGCAGGGGCGGCGGCGCATTGTATGGCCACATAGGTATGAGCAATGAAGGATGATTGACATCCATGTATCTGCTAAAGTGTACAGTAACACCTGTGATTGGCGAGTGCCCGATGAAACAAAAAATGTGTTCACCATTTTAAGGTGTGCAGTAATAACATATATATGTCAAGATAACATAAGCAAAATTAAAAAGGACCAAGAAAAGTGTGCCCTCTAATAATAGGGTGTTCAAAAATCTCAGCGCTCACTGAAGCCAGGTTTTACTGTATTTCCAGATCAGGACAGTTAATGGCAGCACCCTCTGTGGCTGTCATTCTGAACTCGTGGAAATCCGCACTCTTCAAGTCGAAGATGTTTTGTATACACACAACCATTTAAAGTAATAGATTAAGAACACAACAGATATGGCAATGGGGAATTAACTCTCAAGACGTATATAGACGCTGGAGTGTGAATACTAAACTACTTGCCTCCTGTTTAGGCTCCCACTCACAGTTAAAAGATCAGCTGATCTTGACCACGCTTTGCAAGTATATTGCAATGTACTATATCACAAAATTAATGTCATCCAATATATTTTTTTTTTTTTGTAACTTTCAACCTGGCCATGACAAAGTATCAGAATTTGAGACGACAAAAGGCATCCTTTCAAAATACCTGATGAGCTATAATGCTGGTGTGGTGGGGAGTGTGGCCTCTAAATGGGCCTTGCTCCACATGGGAAGGAGCCCCAGCTAGTTTCTATGGAGCTTTCAGCAGCACAGTTCTGTACACAATAAAGCGGCTGAGGTGCCTGTTTAGCCGCAGGACACGCTTTCCTCCCAACTGCCTAACTGCATGCAGCAAAACCCCTTTTTGAAATTGTACAACGTTGGTTAATTCTAACGTCACAATCGGTGTTCTAATTACACCTATTAGTGGTTCCTTTTATGCTTTTAAATCTAGTGTCAACCAAGATGGTTCCATCCTCAATGTCAAAATGGGAGGCATTTGTAACAAAACCAATGTCATAGCTTGTGACTAGACCAATACATCTAATAGAATGACTACCTGGCTCATACAAAGACGGGCACATGTGCAATGGACGGATACTCAATACAAAGCGAGCCTGCAATTGTATATGCAACAGAACATGCAAAAGTCTTTGTTGGTGAACATGTCTGGCAAAGCTTGGATCCATATTAATGTATTGATCACTGAATGTATTACAGCTACACCTAACCAAGGTTAAGTCATCTGTGCCCACTAAACACCCATAACGGATAGGCAAGCATGCACTTTAACCCCCACCCTACCACACCTCCACCCTCAGCCCCCCCAAAAAACAAAGAACATCGAAAACAAAACAGCCAAATGTGCCAAGCTGTCAGATGTCATCTGTTTCAATTAACTTTCCTCTTTAATATAAAACATACAGATGGGAATCATAAACGAGACAGAACAATAATTGTTCTTAAACTGCAAGGAAAGATCAGTATGGCTCAGGTAACCACTTCAGATCCGTATACCTTAGGTTAATAGCTAAGATCAGTATATGTCAGGTTAACAGTCAAGATCAGTATACCTCAGGTTAACAGCTAAGATCAGTATACCTCAGGTTAACAGCTAAGATCAGTATACCTCAGGTTAACAGCTAAGATCAGTATACCTAAGGTTAACAGCTCAGGACAGTGTGCCTTAGGTTAACAGCTCAGATCAGTGCGCCTTAGACTTACAGCTATGATCAGTGTGCCTTAGGTTAACAGCTCACATCAGTGTGCCTTAGGTTAACAGCTCACATTGGTGTGCCTTAGGTTAACAGCTCACATCAGGGTGCCTTAGGTTAACAGCTCACATCGGTGTGCCTTAGGTTAACAGCTCATATCGGTGTGCCTTAGGTTAACAGCTCATATCGGTGTGCCTTAGGTTAACAGCTCACATCGGGGTGCCTTAGGTTAACAGCTCAGATCAGTGTGCCTTAGACTTACAGCTATGATCAGTGTGCCTTAGGTTAGCAACTTACCTTTCAGTCCATAACCAGGGAAGCTTTAAACTTTTTAAAACTTGATATAAGTCCACATCAAAACCTTCTGAATGCCAAGCTTCAGTTAACCCTTTCTATACTATGTGGAGGCCGAGTCAAAAGATTTCCTATCATGGCACGCTTCGGATGCAAAGTGCCAAAAACGGAGGAAGGAAAGTTGCTAAAAATATAACCAGTACTGTTCTTTTCCCTCCGGACACATAGGCACAGTAGTACTTCGATGAAAGGTCTTTATGAGAAATCTGAGCTGTTATTACCATATATGCATGGTGCTTTAGATATAATAATTGCTATAGTGCTTCAGATAAGCACGACCTTTGTTGTTCTGATCACTGAAAGGATGAAAAGAACACGACTGCACCTACTGAAGTCACCATCTATATATGTTCTATCCACCACCAATTTTCCTGTCAACATACTCTCTTTTTGCCTCCATGGCACAACAAGCTGCGCGCATATTATTTCTCTCTATCTAGTGAGGCAGAGAAAACAGATTGGTCTGTTAAGCAGGCAAGCTCACCTTGGCAATCACCAATGTTCACATTCATATATATATACATACTTTCAGTTTCATTACCAGCTTGACAATAAACATGAGAAAACCATCTCTTAACTCATTCCAAACCAGTCCCTGATTTTTCTGTATATTTACCTAGATTTAAGGCGACAGTTGCTTATTTAAATTCTTCATGAAAAGAGCTTTCATTCAAGTACCAACATGTCTATAGTGTGAAGTCAGTGGTTCTGGCACTGCCTGGCAAGCCATGCTGCAGCTGCTGCAAGGGCACCTGCAGCTCGACTAGCCAGGATGCAAGAACTACTGACCAAGACCTGTCACCATAGTATGGAATGAGTAAAGTAGTTAAAACTAGACACGTAATTGTACATTAACTCAGCCACAATGTGACGTTTAGAGCAATTAAAGTTGTGTGTAGTAACATTTAATTAAAGCTAAACTTTCTTTCAAAAACAAGTGTCCACACACACCACGGACATTTCAGGATCCTTCACATTTTCGCTCCTTCACAAAATTCAAATCCAAGATGTGTATAGGAGCACAGGATCTTGTCGCACAGGTTGCACTGTAACAGTGAGAAACAAACATACAAGATGAATAAAAAAATATGAATGAAACGACAGTTAGAATGCAGATTGCAGTTAAGCGTAATAATCTAAAGCTCATACTTAATTATTGAAATGCTGATAAACAATCATTTGTTGCATTTTTCAAGTTGATAGGACGTCAATGGATGCTGCCCAACTCAATTAATTATTAAGATGAAAAATAAAACGACTACAGTGGCTTAGGCTGGCTGTTATATGGCTACGTGGTGGCTGACAAAGTCTATGCAAAAGTGATAAAGTGGTGAATTAAGATGAAAATTGATACAACAAAGCACCCATGAGTAATATTTCTTTGTCTCCGCATCTCCATACGCTCTCCAAGGACATGAAAAACATATTAAGGGAATACATCTCGTATGAGATTTGACGATGACGCTACAGAAAGTAGAAGCCATCCACTTGAATATGTCTAGAACTGATAGCCCGTGGCACGGCAGCTTAATCCAGAGATTCAACAGTGGGGCACTAAGTCATCACAACCTTGTCTTGTTTCTTCTTCTAATTCATTGCTTAGACTGAGACATTGAAGTATCCCAGTCATGTCCCTTCTCAACCCTGAAAGGGGGGGGGGGGGTCCTGCCCATGTCCGGTAGATCACTTTCACCAATATTGATCTTACCGAACATGATACTCACTTGGCCGGAATTTGCTTTTCCTCTAGTCTTGGACATAGATTGCATGACAGATGCTGGGCTTTGCCACAAACATTTGTTTTACTTCTGATGGTGGCACTATTTGCTTTGGTCTAATGTGGAAACTTATAGTTTATCTGAGCACCTGATATGGTCTACTGTGTAAATTCATTTAATCTGAGTGCCTGATATAGTCCAATGTACATGTATTAACTCCATTCGTCTTAACTTTTTACTTTCAGCTTTACATTATCTGCTTTTGTCCATTGCAAATATAAAACTCAGTTTTTACCATTGGCACATACAGTGCCGGAGGGTATTGTCGTCGCCTGCATCATCTGTCATTAACGTTACGGCGATATCTCAAAAAATATTCATCGTAGCTGCACCAAATTTTTGTCACAGAACAACTTTATGATGAACCAGGATCCTATTGGAAACCAGCTCCCTCTGATTATTTTTAAACTTTTTATGAAACTTAGTTTATGGAAAACTGCATGTTACCTCTGTAATAGTGTCTTACCCACCACATTCAACATTTCAATGTACGGTACGTAATATTTAATGTTTGTATTGAAAGGTTCCCAACTATGGCCGAGTTTTAGTTAGGACACTCTCTTGAAAAATATACATAACTTGCCACCAGTATGAGATACATAACTTCAGGGGTTAAAGTATCTCTGATTTTGACATCCAAGTGGGGAATACTTTAGCTTCAGGGGCCAAAGTATCTCTCTGTTTTAAACCTCCAAGTGGGGAATACTTTAGCTTCAGGGGCCAAAGTATCTCTCTTTGCTGTAAAAATACAAGTTCCAGGCTTAAATTGCTGAAATACAGTTTAACATCTATTTATTCCAGGGATCAACTGAATATATACATGTACAGGTTTGAGACTCCTAGCATGCTATCCAGCACTAGGTCTCCTGCTCCTGTGACAGTCCCATCAACTCTCTCTGGCTTGCAGCAAAGCTGGCTTTATATACCCGCCTGGGTGTACAAACTTGTACGTCAGGAGACGTACAAGTCCGCACGCCTAGGGAATGTACAAAAGTGTACGCCAGGAGAGGTACAGAACCATACACCCAGGAGACGTACAAAAGCGTACCCCAGGAGAGGTACAGAACTGTACACCCAGGACATACAAACTTGTACCCCCTTGATCCAAGGGTGATTGCAGAACCAGTTTTATCCCTATACTGGGAAAAATCTATCCATCTAATGTCCATTAACATATCTGAAGGTTTACTTGCAATATCATGTACAGCAGGATCTCGTCAGTATTTTAAATTACGAGCGTCATTCAGTGAATAGTCTATCACTAACGTTTACTTTTCTTTGTTATTACATTGCCACATGTTGATGACAAAGCCAATACAAATATAAAAGTAGAAATGGTGGTATGTACCTGGATTGCCGTAATGGACTGAAAGTCACAAAATTAAAAATATTGTGACATATCTGGCATTATTAGGATATAAAGTTGCCGGTATCCAGGTATGTTTATTACCCGGGCACCCAAAGATAATGGCTTTTGTGGCTGGGTACCGGGTCAATACATTATTTCCAAGACAGCTGATCTACTGGCCACATGACAAGACAGGAAACAACACAATAAACAAGTTCATGATGATTTTATTATCAACCAAGCAACATGTGTGTCAATTAAGGGTTGGAACAGAAGCAAGACAAAGTTTCCCACCTTCAAGGAGGCAATGAAATGTTAGCAGATCCTGACTATTATGTTCAAAGTCAATAGTTACATACATGTACACCAGAATGGATGCAGAGTTCTATGTTTACAACAGTTACAATTTTGATTAACATCACCACTGCCCAGCATATTAATATAAATTTTCACCACAGCATTACCTGCCACGGATGTTTGCCCAGTGGACATTTCAGTGCAAAAAAAAAGGGGAATTCAGAGAGAGGATTACCCTTGACTTCCACAATTTTTTTTTTTTTCAATTCTGCATTTTTATAAGAGACTTCGCAGTAGAATACTTTCATATACAATTTCCATCTTCTTGTCTGTGAAATGACAGATCAATTTTGGATGTGTTCTTTGGGCAAGTTCTGGTGACAAAGACCACTGTACTGTGCATTACACAGACGGCCTTCAAATAAATATTTCAAAAGTTTCATAACAAGTTTAAAAATATTAAGAGAAAGCTGGTTTTCAATAGGAATGTGGTCTACTATAATATGCATCTCTGATAAAAATTTGGTGAAACTGCACTGGATCCTTGTAGAGATATTATGGTAAAGTTGTACCCTTGTGCACCACTCAGACAGCTTTGAAGATAAATACTTTAAAGTTTCATAAAAAGTTAATAAATACAAAAAGGAAGCTGGTTTTAAGTAGGAACCAGTAGTCCATCATAACATGCACCTCTGATAAAATTTCGTAAAATTGCTGTGAGTATTTTTTGAGATATTGCCCTAACATCGTCAGTGTTGATGCCACTCAGACGGCCTGCAAATAAATACATTAAAAGTTTCATAAAAAAGTAAAAAATACTCTGAGGAAACTTTTTTTCACATAGGAACCTGGTCCATTACAAGATACATCTCTGACAAAAATTTGGTAATGCTGTGGTCAATATTTTTTTAGATATCACGGTAATGTCGTCAGGGTTAACACCACTCAGACAGCCTTCAAATAAATACATTAAAAGTTTCATAAAAAAATTTTAAATAATCAGAGGATGCTGGTTTTCAATAGGAACTTGGTCCATCATATGATCGTATGTGACAAAAATTTGGCACAGCTATGGTGAATATTTTTTCAGATAAAGCGGTAACAGCGACGGGACAGACGGACGATGCAGTGGATGACAATACCATCCGGCACTTTATGTGCCGAGGGTAAAAAAAACAGTGGTCAAGACTCCATTCTGACAGTACATGCGTGATGCGAGTTTGGGCTGCAGTTTGTGGGTTGCCTGATGACAAAGGATTGACAACAGAACTTGGACTCAGAGATGGGGCAGACGTGGGTAAGGAAATAGCGTGGCTTTCACTTCCATACATGGAAGTGCCATGTATAAATTGAATTGAATTTTACTGTCTCCATATATAAGTACAATTTGCACAGGGATATACAAGTTGGGATTATAAAGAAACTCAAAAAAGCTTATGAAAATCTCCTACAGATCCTGTACACCAAAAATTCACCTACATGGTGGTAGACATTGGAAAAAGTAAAAAATATATTACACAGTTCATCACATGCTAGATCACAACCATTAGAAAACATAGAAATACATGAGAGAACTACTGAGAATAAAAAAAAAACACAAAATGTCTTAAAGCAGATGATCATTCACCTTCCTTTTAAAAGAGTGTAGAGGTGTATTTTGCGCCGATCGAGGAATCCAGTTCCATACAATAGGACCATGAACCTTTATATAAAATTTATAAACATTAGTTCTATAGTGAGGTACAAATGGATTATCCTTTTGTCTAGTAGGATAAGAGTGAACATTGTGGATAAAACTGATAGATTACTAAAAAAAATACCAGGCAATAAGCTAATGACCATTTTAAACATGAATACACCTGTTAAATAAACATTTATGAACTCAAATCTCGAAATCTTGAGATCTCTCAAGATAGTGTCTGTGTGGGCACTTTAACTGTAGAACAAGAGGGCTGTGTGAACAGCCCATGCTCAGCTGATCTTGACATTCATCACACTTGCAGCTCTATTAACTTGGGAAAGGATCCAGGTCACCCATGTTCTGAGTAAGTCTTACCTTAATACAAGAACACTAACATGTGCAACGTCAAGGTTCAAGTAGTTCTCAAATTATAATGAAGAGTAAAATTCATGTATGTTGCACTGTGGCCCCAGAAACGAGGTCAAGGTCATTCATGTACTGTCTAAGCATGACCTTCATACATTAACATTATTGTGGAGCATCACAGTACTAACTCAAAACAGTTCTCAAGTTATCAAGTAAACAGTAAATTTCGTGTCAGTTGTCCTGTGAATTAGCATTAGAATGCCCATTGACTTACATAGTAATCAATAGGAAAGCTGCACTGACCCATAAGGACCCAAATTGAAAATCCTTAAAAATCAGGAATCCAAAGCAGTGCCACCTAGTAAACAACTTTGTTTGACCCTTCCACAAGAACATATCCATCACATTCCAGCTTAATCTGAGTGGCGGTTCTGAGAACAAGTGAAAAATAGCAAAACCATACAAATTGTCATAAAATACTTAGAAAAAAATTGCAGTGGCACCTGGTGAACAAATTGGGAACTAGGTGTCCCTGGGAGTGTCTTTTTACGATAGCAAAGCAATTGGGTGAGCGGTTTCAGAGGAGAAGAGTTTTGAAGGTTTGCCCCCAAAAAGGACGAAAAAAATTCATAAAAAATCAACTGAGCATGACCATTTGGACAAACTTGGTAGAGATCCACCCAAGGCACATCCCCACCAAGCTTGAAATAAATCTGGCCCACATCATTTAAGTTATAACCATAACAAGAAATTCCCATGTTAAACTTTCCTATTAAAACTTGTGTTAAAATTCTTGAAAAAAAAATCATAAAAAAATTCCAAAAATCACTGGAGCATGACCATTTGTACAAATTTGGTAGAAACCCACCCAAGGTATATTGCCACCAAGTTTGAAGTTAATCTGTATGGCGGTTTTAGAGAAGAAGTCGAAAATGTGAATTAGCATTAGAATGCTCATTGACTTCTATAGTAATCAATAGGAAAGCTACATTGACCGATAAGTACCTGGATTGAAAAAAATCATTAAAAATCAAGAATCTGCAGTATTCCCACATAGTGAACAACTTTGTTTGACCCTTCCACAAGGAACATAGCCACCATGTTTCAGCTTAATCTGAGTGACAGTTCTCGAGAAGAAGTCGAAAATAGCTATGACACACAAAAATTAGAAAAAAATTGCAGCGCCACCTGGTGAACAAATTAAGAACTAGGAGTACCAGGGAGTGTTCCTGTGTGATATCAAAGCAATTGGGTTAGGAATTTCGGAGAAAAAGATTTTTTAAGATTTGTCCATAAAAAGAACCAAAAAAATCATTAAAAATAAAAAAATCACTGGACTGTGACCATTTGAACAAACCTGGCAGAAACCCACCCAAGGTACATTGCCAGCCAGTTTGAAGTTAATCTGGATAACGGGTTTGGAGAAGAAGCCGAAAATGTGAATTAGCACTAGAATGCTCATTCACTTCCATAGTAATCAATAGGACTTGAAGCTGCATTGACCGATAAGTACCAGAATTGAAAAAATCGTTAAAAATCAGGAATCTGCAGCATTCCCACATAGTGAACAACTTTGTTTGACCCTTCTACAAGGAACATATCCATCATGTTTCAGCTTAATCTGAGTGACGGTTCTGGAGAAGAAGTCGAAAATAGCTATAACACACAAAAATTCATAAAAAATTAGAAAAAAATTGCAGTGCCACCTGGTGAACAAATTATAAACAAAAAGTTGCAGGGAGTGTTCCTGTGTGATATCAAAGGAATTGGGTGAGCAGTTTCGGAGAAGATTTTTTAAGATTTTCCCCAAAAAGAACAAAAAAATTCATAAAAAATCCAAAAATCACTGGACCATGACTATTTGAACAAACTTAGTAGAGACCCACCCAAGGCACATCCCCACCACGTTTGAAGTGGATCTGACTAACGGTTTCGGAGAAGAAGTCGAAAATGTGAATTGTTGACGGACGACGGACGGACGAATGGACGGATGGACGACGGACGGACGACGGACGGAGGACCATAAGATAAGCTCAGCTGACTGACAAGTCAGCTGAGCTAAAAATTGACACTCCTCAAGATCTTTTCCTGGAGAAGAAAGGGGTTTTTTTTTTTTTTTCAAATTTGTAGGATAATTGGATGCCCAAATTACATTACAATAAATCAGATAAGGATACACTAGACTATAATAAAGCTGAGCTAAAATGGACTTCCTGAGTTTCCATCTCATTTTCTTAAAAACACCTGCAATTTTGCTCAATTTGCATGAAGTTTGATCAATGTGATTACTTCCAATTCAGTTTCCTATCAATCCAAACACCTAAAAATTTACAGTATTGTATTTGTGTCTTTTTGCCCAGAACCACTTCCTAGTCGTCAATATCCTATTCCGCAGTTCGAACTCTTTACTCTCCATAAGCTAACCTGTCCCTGTCTAACCTGTATACATATGGAATTACTATTGCCTATATTGCATATATATGAGGTTTGCTCCAAACATATAGCATTCACTGGAGAAATTGACAGTCGGACGATTTCTAGTAGTAAACAACATAAAGGACAAGCTGAGTCACACAGTCTGTAACATATGCCATTATCACTCTCCCAAATAGCCTATCACAGGATAAAGTTAAATATAACTTACTGCTTCATATCATATTGTAATTCTGACTGTATTACAACACAGGCCAACTTCTGAAGTAGGAAGGATACATTCATTACCTTTATATCTGGCTTTACATCACACACCGCCCTTGTGAGAACTGAACGCCCCATTACCATAAACATCATCTATAAACATTTCACACTTGTGCTTTTATTAAGATAAATTTTACGTTTAAAGTGATATGTTAATCTCACAAGGTACATTATCTTGATACATGTACAGACAATTAATGGATTTCAAAAGGCAATCAGCGATTGCTGGATCCATGCCCTCCTCGCCTCATTTAAAACCTTGCTAATCACAGGTCTCATTTTGGAATGACTGCAGTCAATAAAAACAGGCTATCACTATGACCCAGATGCTTGACCTAGTGACCTACTTTTATGCATGGCATGCTCCTGGGTCCAGATACACAGGGGTATAAAGTTTCATGATTTTAAGTCAAAGGAAAACAGAATTGCAGCCCGAGCAAGAAGTGTAATGTAGTTTTACATGAATGTATCACCATGACCCAGGTACTTGACCTGGTGACCTACTTCTGTTTCATGACACCTTTAGGTCAAGATATGTGTTGTGTCTGTGTGAAGCTTCATGAAACTAAGTAAAACAGTAAAGGAATTATAGCTCTGACACAATTTTACAAGAATATGTGACTGTGACCCAAAAACTTGATCTAGTGACCTACTTTTGGTACATGACACACTGTAACAGCCAGATGCACCTGTTTGTAGAGTTTCATTATCTGAAGTTGTAGGACAAGCAAATTATAGGCTGGACACAAATGCCAAACACCCAGATACTTGACCATGTGACCTACTTTTGTTTCGTGAAACACCTTTAGGTCAAGATATATGTGTGAGTCAAGTTTCATGAAACTCATTTAAACAGTAAAGGAATAATAGCCCAGACACTATTTTATAAGGATATGTCACTGTGACCCAGATACTTGACCTAGTCACCTGCTTTTGGCACATAGCACACCCTTATGTGTAGATTCATTTGTGTGTAAAGTTTCATTAATCTAAGTTAAACAACGAACAAATTATAGCCTGGACACAACTTTTCAGGAATATTTCACTGCAACCCAGGTATTTGACCTACTGACCTAATTTTGGTACAAGACACACCCCTATGTTCAGATGCACCTGTGTGCAAAATTTCATTATCCAAGTGGCACGACAAGCAAATTATAGGCGAGACACGAATAGCTGAGGGCCAAATACTTAACCTAGTGACCTACTTTTGTTTCATGACACACCTTTTGGTCAATATATATGTGGGTGAAGTTTCATGAAATTGTTTATTAATCTAACTTGAAGCACAACCGAATTACAGTCTGGATATGAAGTGTTGTGTAGTTTTACATGATTGTATAACCCTGACCCAGATACTTGACCTAGTGACCTACTTATGATAGAAGACACACTTTTAGGTCAAATTATATGTGCATGTCAAGTTTCATGAAACTTAAGTAAACACTAAAGGAATTATAGCTGAAACACGATTTTATAAGACTGTCACTGTGACCCAGATACTTGACCTGGAAACCTACTTTTGGTACATGACACACCCTTATGTAAAGATGCATCTGTGTGTAAGGTTTTATTCATCACAGTTATATAGTAAAGAAATTATCTAGCCCGGACACAATTTTCCTAGAATATGTCTTTGTAAGCCCGATACTTGACCAAGTTCATGCAATTGTAATCCTAACCATGTCTAAGAGTGCTGACTAAATCACTGTTAATCTTCAGTATGAGCTATACCAAAGTCCTAAATGGTTCTCAAGTCATCATGAATGCAAATATCAGGAGTTTAATCTTTTCCTTCGTGGTGCCAAGGAGTTTGTGACTACAATGGGAGTTTAAGCCAAATAATAATATCAAAATGCAATCAGAGATTGCTGGATCCTTGCCCCCCTCAACTCATTTATAACTTTGCTAACCACCGGTCTTATTTTGAAATGACTGTAGTCCATAAAAATAGACGGTCACCATGACCTAGATACTTGACCTAGTAACATACTTTTGGTACATGACACCCCCCTATGTCCAGATGCATCTGCCTGTCAAGTTTCATTAATCGAAGTTGAAGGATAACAGAATTGCAGACTGGACATTAAGTGCAATGCTGTTTTACATGATTGTATCACCGTGACCCAGACACTTGACCTAGTTTTCTTCCTGACACACTTCTAGGTCAAGATGTGTGGGTGAAGTTTCATGAAACTGAGTTGAACAGTAAAGGAATTATAGCCCAGACACAATTTTACAAGGATATGATACTGTGACCCAGATGCTTGACCTACTGACTTACTTTTGGTACATGACACACCCTTATGTCTAGATGCACCTGTGTGCAAAGTTTCATTAACCTAACTTGAAGGACAACAGAATCAATTTGGACATCAAGTGTAATGTAGTTGTACATGATTGTATCACTGTGACACAGACACTTGACCTAGTGACCTTGTTTTGTTTCATGACACATTTTTTGGTCAACATATGTGTGTGTGGGTGTGTGTTTGTGGAGTTTCATGAAACTAAGTTGAATAGTAAAGGAATTAGCCCAGACACTATTTTATAATGATATGTCAATGTAACCCAGATACTTGACCTAGTGAAATATTTTTGATTCATGACACATCCCTATGTCCAGATGTATCTGCGTGTCAAGTTTTATTTATCTAATTTCAAGGACAACTTAGTGCCTCGACATGAAGTGTAACGTAGTTTTACATGAATATATCAACACAACCCAGACACCTGACCTAGTGACCTAGGTTTGTTTCATGACAAACTCCTAGGTCAACATATATGTGTGTGTAAAGTTTCATGACACTAAGTTTAATAGTAAAGGCATTAAAGCCCGAACAAGATTTTATAATCATACATCACTGTGACCCAGATCCTTGACTTAGTGACACACTTTTGGTACATGACACATCCTTATGTCTAGATGCACCTGTGTCTTAAGTTTCATTAATCTATCTTGAAGGACAACAGAATTACAGCCCTGGACATACAGTGTAATGTACTTTTGCATGATGGTATTACCGTGACCTAGATACTTGACTTAGTGACCCAGTTTTGTTTCATGACAAACCTTTCTGGTCAAGATATGTGTGTCTAAGGTTTTATGAAACTAATTTAAATAGTAAAAGAATTATAGGCCGTACAAGATTTTACAAGGATATGTCACTGTGGCCCAGATACTTGACCTAATGGCCTACTTTTGTTTCATAACACACCTTTTGGTCAAAATATAAGTGGGTCTGAAGTTTCATGAAACCCAGTTTAATAGTAAAAGAATCATAGCCCAGACACAATTTTACAAGAATTGGTCACTGTGAGCCAGATACTTCAGCTACTGACTTACTTTTGATACATGACACACACATATGTCCAGATGCACCTGTGTATAAAGTTTCATAAATTTAAGTTGAAGGACAAGGGAATTATAGCCCAGACTGGAATAGCAGACAGACAGAATCACGAACGGAAAAAGTGATTTCTATATGCCCTTCCTACGGTAAAAAGGGGGCATGATAAGGTAAAAAACATAATGATTGAAATGACGTTAAGACCCTCATAGACAGGGTACCACTAAGATGACTTTTGGTGACTTTAAAATATACAGAGGTCACTGAAAACTGATAGCCAAACTTCTAATAAGATGCTTCTGCAGCACAAGTTTAATAGCCCAATTTGTTCAATAGCTATAGCAAGGATGACAGACAGACAGACACCGCACACACAGACACACGAGGAAAACAATATCCCATTGACAAAAAAGCAATGGCCACAAAGAAGAAGAAAAAACAAGAGGGCTGTGTGAACAGCCCATGCTCAGCTGATCTTGACATTCATCACACTTGCAGATCTATGAACTTGGGAAAGGATCAAGGTCACCCAAGTCTGACCATTATAAAAGAACACTAACATGTGCAACATCAAGGTTCAAGTAGTTCTCAAGTTATAATGAAGAGTAAAATTCATGTGTGTTGCATCGTGACCCCAGAAATGAGGTCAAAGTCATTCATGTACTGTCTGAGCATGACCTTCATACAAAAACATTAACATGTGCAACATCACAGTACTAACTCAAAACAGATCTCAAGTTTTCAAGTAAACAGTAAATTTTGTGTCAGTTGTCCTGTGAATTAGCACTAGAATACCCATTGACTTCCATTGTAATCAATAGGAAAGCTGCATTGATCGATAAGTACCCGAGTTGAAAATACTTAAAAATCAGGAATCTAAAGCAGTGCCACCTAGTAAACAACTTTGTTTGACCCTTCCACAAGAACATATCCATCAGAACATATCCATCACATTTCACTTTAATCTGAGTGACAGTTCTGAGAACAAGTGAACAATAACAAAACCATATATAAAAATTCATAAAAAAAAATTAGAAAAAATTGCAGTGACACCTGGTGAACAAATTGGGAACTATGTGTCCCTGGGAGTGTCTATGAACTATATCAAAACAACTGGGTGAGCAGTTTCACAGGTGAAGAGTTTTTAAGGTTTGCCCCCAAAAAACGAAAAAAAATCATAAAAATTCCAAAAATCAATAGAGCGTGACCATTTGAACAAACTTGGTAGAGATCCACCCAAGGCACATCCCCACCTAGTCTGAAGTAAATCTGGCCAAAATTATTTAAGTTATAACCATTACAAGAAATTCCCATGTTAAAACTTTTGTAAAGATTTTTGAGAAAAAAAATCATAAAAAAAAACAAAATTCATTGGAACATGACCATTGGAACAAACTTGGTAGACACCCACCCAAGGTACATCCCCACCAAGTTTGAAGTTAATCTGCATGACGGTTTTGGAGAAGAAGTCGCAAATGTGAATTAGCATTAGAATACTCATTGACTTCCATAGTAATCAATAGGAAAGCTGCATTAAACGATAAGTACCCGAATGGAAAAAATCGTTAAAAATCAGGAATCTGCAGCATTCCCACATAGTGAACAACTTTGTTTGATCCTTCTACGAGGAACATATCCACGTTTCAGCTTAATCTGAGTGACGGTTCTGGAGAAGAAGTCGAAAATAGCTAGAACACACAAAAATTCATAAAAAATTAGTAAAAAAATTGCAGCGCCACCTGGTGAACAAATTAAAAACACAGAGTCCCTAGGTGTCTTCTCGTGTGATATCAGAGTGATTGAGTAAGCGGTTTTGGAGAAAAAGATTTTTTAAGATTTGTCCAAAAAAAGAACAAAAAAATTCATTAAAAATCCAAAAATCACTGGAGCATGACCATTTGAACAAACTTGGTAGACACCCACCCAAGGTACATCCCCATCAAGTTTGAAGTTAATCTGGATGACGGTTTTGGAGAAGTTGAAAATGTGAATAAGCATTAGAATGCTCATTGACTTCCATAGTAATCAATAGGAAAGCTGCATTGACCGATAAGTACCCGAATGGAAAAAATTGTTAAAAATCAGGAATCTGCAGCATTCTCACATAGTGAACAACTTTGTTTGACCCTTCTACAAGGAACATATCCACCATGTTTCAGCTTAATCTGAGTGACGGTTCTGGAGGAGAAGTCGAAAATAGCTAAAACACACAAAAATTCATAAAAAAATAGAAAAAAATTGCAGCGCCACTTGGTGAACAAATTAAGAACTAGGAGTCCCAGGGAGTGTTTCTGTGTGATATCAAAGTAATTGGGTGAGCGGTTTCAGAGAAGAAGATTTTTTTAAATTTGCCCAAAAAAGAAAAAAAAAATTCATTAAAAATCCAAAAATCAATGGACCGTGACCATTTGAACAAACTTGGTAGAGACCCACCCAAGGCACATCCCCACCAAGTTTGAAGTGGATCTGGCTGACGGTTTCGGAGAAGAAGTCAAAAATGTAAATTGTTGACGGAAGACGGACGGACGGACGGACGGACGGACGGACGACGGACGGACGACGGACGGAGGACCATAAGATAAGCTCAGCTGACTGACAAGTCAGCTGAGCTAAAAAACCTGTCGCCAAACTTAATAGCCTACTCAAGTGGACTTGGTTTATCTCCTATCATCATTTGTGCCAAAAATATGTCTTTGGATTCTATGTTCATCGTGCAGCCTGGTACCAATGATTTTGTAGAAGTCGTACTGGACGGTACCAGATAGATGGTGAACAGTGCTACAAACTAAGCTGACTGGTACTGCGCTAAAAATGAACAGGTAGTCATGATCATGTGAGAAGATCCACTGAAGCGCAGCTGTAAGGAATGGATGACTCAGGTAAAAAAAGTGGAAAAAAACCCAAGAATCTACAACCTCTGAGCATGCGGGCTTTGAGTTTGTCCCAGGGAGTCATTAAGAACAAGACTTGGTAGCCTCCATACACCTTTTGCTGCCTAAAAGCACAAGAGTGGAGTCTAGCTAATGTCCAGCACCCACTGACCACCTGTCCTAACACATCAGGCCTGATGATGCAACCCTCACCTATTAAGAATTCATTACACATACACTGAACTTGGCCACCGCTATCCTGCCTGGTCATTACTGTGTTTTTCATTCTTCCACTGGTGTGGTTTATGGGGCCACAACAGACTATTAGGGTCCCTGGGGAGGACGCAGATTGCAGGAAAATGTTCAAAGCTGCAGGTCTGCAATTAGCAGCAGCAATAAGCCAGAAAACCAAATCACCTGTTTCTACTGGAACACATGAAGCCCACTTGATCCAAGTTCACTGTCGAGCTGTCTTACCTGAGAAACAGTATGTTTTGCTTAAAATCACTAGTATTTAAAAACACAACTTTACATTTATGGATTAACATTTCAGTGACAAGACATGTCAGCTGCTTTGTATATTAAGCAGAAGTAAGTAAGTAATCCAATGGTACAATCATGCATCCACTTTAACCAGATTACATAGATGAACCAGAATCACAATATCGTAGAATATCGCCCCTTCTCAATTACCTTCACTGAATGGGGTCATTACATGATTGAACAGACATGACTGCACCAATATTCAACAAGACCCAAGGCCATGGTGAACGGTGGTGCTATTAGGTCCTTATACATGTGACCATGTTTTTACCAATTTCAGATTATAACTGTTTTATTAAATTACATTCAAATAAAACTTTGGTACTGCTTGAATATGTCACCTGTCCTGATTTCCATATATTGGCCAAAATTGCATCAAGCTCATGCAGTCTTGCGCAGTGTAAAGTCTTCTAAATTGCATACATGTATCTGCTTAGTCTCAAGACAAGGCCTAGAAACAATATGCTACTGGGCCACATTGGTCTTTAATCGAACAAGAGAATGAAACCAGTCGGGACTCCGCTACTATAGGCATCCCTCGCCACTGGTCTCGCCTGGTTTTTTCTTATTCCCCTTTAATCAAACAAGTACAATGGGTGTCCATGGTCTTTCATTGTCAACTCTGAAAATTACAAAATTTGTAACTTTTCCATTGATAAACAATGGCATTTCAAAAGTTTTCAAAACTGCTGCAGTTTGACATTTACGAAAAACTTGCTAAATTGTGTAGGCACTTTTTGAGCTGATATCAAACCAAACTTCAGAAGTTTAAGAGCCCAACAACCTAAACTACTCCCATTCAACCTGAAATGCACAGGCCTGAGATATAATGATTATGATGATGACGACAATACTATTACTACTACTACTATTAAACTTATTAACTCATATGCTGCAGAGTTTGAGTGCAATTACCATCTTCAGCCACGCAGTTTGAGTACTCTCGAATTTGTACACAAGCCAACTTGTTATGCTCATGGTTACACCCGGAAGCAGAACCCCAAAAGTCCATTTGGGTATGTGTATAGACCCTAATCTGGTCAATCTTTGGCACTAAAAAAATATGGTGGATGCCGTTTGAAGAATTTGAGTTTTCAGTCTTTGATTTTCATTTTCCATCTTGCCATCCATGTTTCACAAAACAACATGGCAGCGGATAAGTCAACGATGTCTATTTACCATGATTTGGTTGGCGCAAGTGACTCTGACGAGCCAGATTTTTCTTAGGCTTTGAACATTTTGATGACTGCAACTCAGATTCTTCAAATGATGGCCAACCAAGTTCACAAAAACAAACAACTCTTGAAGAACGGATGGCTATCTTTCGAGAAATTGTTGGCAGCAGTGAGTCTGAGGATTCAGAATTTGAAGGTTACATGCCCGTCAGCTATGACAACAAGAATGACAATCATTCTGCAGGCAACTCTGATTTTTTTTAATCAGAAAACACTGCCCATACTCAGTCTGATAGTAATGATGGCAATGTTTCCTCAAGGAATATTAACTTTGCTGAATATTTATGATCATGACTGGTTGGTGAATTTTAATTGGAAAACGGCAGTCACATTTGAAAGCAATGGTAATGAGCTGGAAATTTAAATTTTTTTCCAAGATTGTGGATGATGCAATGATAGCGCATCTGACACAACAGATGAACAGATTTGCTGACGATTATTTTCTTGACAATCCAAAAGAAAGCCTTCCCCCTCAGTCTCTAGCCCAGTCATGGTATGATGTTGAAGAAAATAAAATAAAAGCATTCATTGGAATCCTCATGTAAATGGGCATGGTCAAGTTGCAAACTTTTGATACCAACTAGTGAACTCATTCACTCATTGGTCTGCGAGGTTTCAGAAAAGCAATGAGCAGAGACCATTGGTCGTCAATATGGATGTTTTTCCATGCAGTGGACAATAGTGACCTCTTGCCCAGGGATCATCCAGACCATGACAGTGCTGGGAAGATCAAGCCTATAATTGACATGCTTGTTGACAAATTTCAGACCCTGTACATCCCTGACAAACATGTCTGTGGATGAATCCTTGATTGCTTTCCAAGGGTCGTTCAAAGGTGGTCCAATATATGCCCCAAAAGCTGCACAAATGGGGCCTAAAGGGGTGGACACTGTGCGAATCAAAGACCGGGTACTGTTATAACTGGGTGTTGTACGCTGGTAAGAAAGAAACCACTGAATATTGGCTTGCCCATTCAGTTGTTATGAACAAATGCAGACCCATGCTGAACCAAGAGTACATGGTCTATATGGACAATTTTTTTTTTTTTTCGTCTGCAGGCCTATGTGAAGAACTTGCACGAAAAGATACAGGTGCATGGGGCACTTTACGTGCCAATAGGCATGGTACTCCAGGTGCCATGCGCAATGTCAAATTGAAGAAAAATGAGCCCCCAAATTTGCAAAAGATGAGAACTTGCTGTTTGTTGCCTGGCAGGATAAAAAAAAACAAACCAAAAAAAACTAGGTTTTGCTTATGTCGTGCATTCACAATGACAGCATTAGGACTAAACAGGTAAGATGCCCAGATCCTGCTCATAACAACAGGCCTGAACTACAGAAGCCAATGGCAACTGAAAGGTATAATCAACACATGGGAGGGGTTGATTTATTAGATCAAAAACTACAGACATACATATCTAGGCACAGAACAATGAAGTGGTGGAGAAAGGTGTTCTTGTACCAACTCCAACTTGCTTTGGTACAGTTCACCATCCTTTGGCAAGCAATCCACCCAGGCAAACTGAACAAATTCAAATTGCGTCTCAGACTTGTCAATCCGACGACTGCACTGTATCAACGCCCTAGTGCATCCCGAGCTAGACAAGGGTTCAATCAAGATAGGCCTGGCCAACTCTTTGGGAGACATTTTCTGCAAATAAAACCAGCAAAAACCCCTGCGGATTGCCAGGCCTAACCTCACTGCATCGTGTGCTCTGGGAAGAAACCAACGCGGCGTCATCAGACACAGTTCATGTGTAAGCAGTGTGAGGTTCGTATGTGTAATTACCGACGCTTCGAACGTTATCATAAGCTCTTGCGGTACAAAATTGATTGCACCAAAGAACTGCATGCAAACTGAACACACACAGTTACTGCTCGCTGTCTTATTGGTGGATGTGTTTCACTCAGCCAGCTTATTTGCACAAAATATGCAAATGATTTGACTTTAACATCCAACTTGACCAACATGTTTCAAGTGTTGACTTACTTGTCACAAATGGCTTCACTTTTTATGTGACAATATAAAATGAGAATGACGAACTACACATGCATGTATCTGTGTCTGTCTCATTTGAGGGATGCACATCTTTCCTTGACAGGCTCATTTGCATAAAATATGCAGTATGCTGGACAGTTCCATTCAATTTTACAAATAAATTTCTAGTGTTGGGTTACTGGAACAGATGTCTTCACTTCTCATGTGGGCATATATAATGAAATTAAAATAAGAACAACAAACAAAATAGTCTGGTTGCTGTGGACTTTATTACAAATAAATGGCTAATTTGCATAATTTATGTGAAATTATGCAAATTATTATTTTTTTATAATAAAGCTCATAGGTACTTTCCTATTGATGTTTAATAATAACCTTGGGCCTACGATGCACCATTAAGATGCATAATTACCAAAAGAGTAAATAAAAATAATCTTGGCCTTTTGATGTTTCACAACTGTGTGAGTTATGTAGGCTGGCTCAGTGGATACTGCTCAAGACTGGTTTATATTGCCCGTCATAATGACATGTTCACTATGAAATTGAGGTTGCAAGCAGGAAATACTGCATACATTTCCACAGGAACACAAAAAGTTGAGTGCATAAAGGAATAGTTCATGTGTCCTTGCAACACCTATTTTCTCCCCCCTTTCTTGTTTCTCAATAATGGAATTTATACCAAATTCATTGTAACAATTTTGAAGACCAAAATCAGAAGTTTTGCCACTTTGTAAAAGTTTGGTCAATAATTTGTGACAGAGTGGGACTGACTGATGACTAGTTCGCACCTATACATGTATAGAGGTGTCACTCTCCACTGACACAATTAACCTTTTAGACGAGTCTAAGCTATGCATACATGTACCTATAAAAACACATGAATGACAGGACCTAGGGACTGCAAGCAATCTACTTTCAAAAGACTTCACTCAAATCGCTTTTCCATTTTCTCCTAATATGCATGCATGGAAATGTTACTGTTTGACGCACAGCTAGCTGACTTGTTTACAGAGTTCAGCAAACTTTGTCTAGGATTAGACAATTATCACATACTAATACACTGAGTTCAGTTTGCTCACAGAATCAGGGAAATACATCCAAGCATGTTAAACAAGTAGGATTTCTCTCACTGTCAGTAAAAGTGACAGCATAGTATACGTAGTAATACTAAGCCTTTGACAAATATATACATGTGTAAGGTTAATTCATCAGGGAAGCTCACTCCTCCAGGTATATCAACTCACTGCTGCATTATAATCATAGCATGCAGTACTGAAGCACAGGTTAAAGCTAGTGTACATTCCCTTGATCACATACTCCAAGTCACCCATTGATGTGTACTGAGATCAAAGACCAAAATTCCTTTTTCATATCTCTCTCCCTGTCAATTCACCCCCCCCCCCTTTTTGTTTCATTTGTATCTTGCAACTACGTGTAAGTGCAGTCAAGTTCAACACAGATACAGTAAAAACTCGTTACAATGACACTGTCTGTTCCCTAAGTAATGTCTCTGACAACTGAATAGGTCAGATAAATGAGTCAAATAACAAAAGAAAATAAAGCTGTTCCAATGAAAATTTGTGTCATTATATTGAATATGTCAGATATCCGAGTGTCGTTATAATGAGGTTTCACTGTACAAGTCGCCCTCTATCCACTTGCCTGCTCAACAGGCTACGCTCCATGCTCATTTTGTGATACAATGGAGTGCCTATGTCAATAGACATGACATCACAGCTTGCAAACTTGTAAATAAAATACTTAATTTGATAAATAAATAATTAAATAATCATTTTTGATGCTATTTAATGTTTAAAAAAATGATACTCTTGTCTACTTCTGTGTCATTTGAATGCTTCTCTGTTTCACCAGCTTTGCCAACAAATCTATTTAAAGTTCTTGAAATTATTATACTTATTAATGTGGTCATATCTAAGGTCAGATCTCCACACTTTGTCTTTCTTAATCACGCTTTTATTCAACTCTAAGTCTTTTTTTACTGAAAGAAACATTCTTTCCTTTCTCTTTTGATATCTGAATTATTTTTTATCTATTAAAATGGGCATCAACATAGAGAACTTAGGATTCTCATGCCTACATTTGTCTAGATATAGGTTTGTGTACATCTTTTAATACAATTAACCCTTAATGTGCTAATCACTGCTATAGATGTTTTTTCATTACCATTAACCATACAATGATCAAAAGATTCAAATTCCTCATGAAGATACCTTTCATACAAATACCAGCAAGCCTAGTCTAAAGCAAAAAGTAGTCTTAGTCAACAGCTTTCCTCCGGAGACTGCGCGCAAAGTCTCCCAAGGAAAGCTGTTGACTCAATCTTCAATCAGTGATTTAAGGGCCAATTACATTTTAATTGAAAAGTAGACAAGCATTCCTTGCAGCAGCCATGCTTCACATGATTTTGTAACTTGCAAGCAGTAAGCCCATATAATGGTCCCTAAAAAATCCTCTCTCTCTGCCCCCCCCCCCCCCCCCCCCCCGCCAAACACACACACAAAAAACCTCTGGCAAGTTGTTCGCCATCCTTCACTGTTGCAAACATAAACTGACCCTGAAAACCTCTCAGTTTACAAACCAAATGACTATAATCACTTGGCCACAGGTGGGTAGACTCTAATAGATGTTTTATGTTGCTCAACAAATATTTGCAGTAGAGTTCAAAGAAGCCCTTTGATATAGGATACCTGTTCAACTCATTCATAACAAGTTATTTATAATTTCTCCATTATATAGTATCATCATGAAAGTAAATATATCCCTGTACAGACCACAGCAATCAATATGTCACTGAAGTGAATATTGTCATCTTGTCCACATGCAAGCCTTGCGTGCTACCCAGAATATAATGATAGTTATTGTGTTGAAACCTCCACAGGGGGCAACTTCTACGCCCACTGGGAATGTCCATATAGTTATCTCTATTGTTATGTAACTGCAGTTACATGAATTTGTCCATGTGGTGAAGGTAAACTTGGAGTCATTGGACCCTAAAGTGGTCCATCACCCTGTAAGAAATAAAACTATTAAAAAAGAATCAAGAGCAAGGGTGTAACATCATCTGTTTATGTGGGTGTTAGCTGCAAGGTGGTAGACCACAGCTGCCATACATAGGCTGCTTGCCAATCCCAACAAAGATAGTCCATAACTGTGTGTGAAAACCGTTCTGTATTTTCAGCATGTGTAGCTTCCTTTCGAATACAGTTAGCTAAGGCAGGTTTTGCTGCAGTGCAGTTACCTCATTGGTGGTCATGGAGGTGCACCACATGATAGGCCAGGTGAGAACTGTATGCTGAAGAACTACAACGGTATGACCCTGGCCAGAGCACAGTAATTCATACACCTGTATACAGCTAGCACCAAGGTATTGTTTTACATTTCAATTACAGATAATTGTTGAACTGGGAATTATACAAAATAAACCCACCTGTGTTTTGTGACATTTCTACATGTTAAATGCTGTTCAACAAATTTAAAATTTGAATTTGCTGATTTTTTTTTTTTTATGACTGAAAAATGCAACTATGTAACAAATAAGAAAGAAGGATTTTTACCTGTATGCTACTACCTGGAAAGTCATCAGACAGTCCTACAATGCCATGCAGGCACTGCAAATGCCACCAATCAATGTGTGCCACTTTATAATTATTGTCAGGCACTGCAAATACCACTGACCAATGCCTACCACTTCATAATTATAGCGGTGAAGAATGACTTCAAATAGTCCCAAGGTATGGAGACGAAGTTTCAGTATTTTTCAGAAAAGTGGCCCGACAAGTAAAGAGGCTCTGAGTAGGAAAGAACAGCCTAGCTCATGAGAATGGTTTCCTTCTATCAATTACCAGTCTGTGGCAATGGATTCACTACATATCAATTACATTTATGGAAGACAGAATCAATTAATGGTCCGAGTCTGTACACATACATCTCCACTGGGACCTGCTGCTGACTGATGAGTCAAAGATATTGACTGCACAGTGGACAGTTGGGACTGGCCATGGGACTGACCCAGGGCCCAGACGCCCTGTCAGACCCAGCACATGTGGTCCTCCTCAGGCCAATCCCAATGGCCACTGAGCACTCACTGACTCATCTGTGGTCACTTCACCATCACTAATATGTACACATATAAGTCAGACATGAATTATTGAAGGCCATGGTTATTATATCATTTTATATTATTATTATTATTTTTTTTTTTTTTACCTTTTTCTTCAATTTGGCTGGGGATTTTATAGGTCCAAATCACTTTCTGCATGCAGGTTTAAATAAAAATAGACGAGCTATCATATAGGCAATTCAGTCTACCTCATTTGTTTGTATTTATTCTGAAAAATATTATAATATGAGTGCAGCACACAACCAGAGGTCACAGCACCACCCCATCATTTCAATTTAATTCAGCCATGTGGGTGTTTTTATCAAAAGCATTAATTTATAGGCCTTCCAAAACTGCCCCAAAATATTATCTCTTCTCATTAAACACATCTATATTATATCCCTCGTTATTAATTGTAGCATTAAAGAAAATCAAATAAAGTGAAGTGAATGCCAAATTACGGATCTGTATGGCAGAATAACAATGAAGTACCGTGACAATTTGGTAACGTAGAATATTTTATACGGGACAAAGGAAAATGTGGCCGTACAGCAAGTGGAAATCTGACACACATTTTGATCCTATGGATGGAGATAATTATCTTACATTATCGAGGCAAAGAGCTATATAATGAGGGATACAAGGTGGTGACCCTTCTTTAAAACTCAGAACAAGAATTCCATGACATACAGGGAAGAAGACGTATAATCTTTTAACAGGTTGACACCACCATGAACACTTCAGGGTTACCCTTTAATCCTTTATCTATTTAAAATTATAATATAAAAGTAGGTGAGTTTAACACCATGTGTTATAAAAAACAAAAAAACTAGACATACCTTGAATGCAAAGCGTTGACTAAAGGGTCTGACATTTGCTCAAATTAGGTTACAGTGACACCAAAATCTAATCAGATCATCTTGCCAGGCAAGATACGCATATTGCCAAATTTGAGCAAAATATATGGAGGCATTCTGTAGATATTGCCGTAATGAGAATGTGCACATCTGGACAGACATCAGGACAGACAGACAACCCGAAAACATAAAGGGTCCCCCCATGGGGCGGACCCTTAATTATTGCTATCACACTTTAATTAGATTATAATACATGGAGGCATTCTGGAGATATCATGGTAACGAGCCCTAACGAATATCTAATTAACCTGCCATTTGCTCACATTAAGTCATGATAACACTAAAATCTAACCAGACCATCCTAGCTTACAAGATAATCATAAAAATTTGAGCAAGATACATGGAAGCATTCTGGAGATAACACAGTAGAAAGCCAGAATGAACATATAATTAGGCTGCCATTGGTTCAAATTAGGTCATGGTGACACCAAAATTTAATCAGTTCATCTTCCCAGGTAAAGAACTAACATACAGAAATTTAAAAGAGCGGAACCACTCTATCCCCCACCCCCACCCCCATTTCCCCATCCATTTGTGATTTGTGACTGCACAGAACATGTGAAAAGAAAGTAGATTTTGAATTAAGATCATTTTGAAAGTTAACTTATGCACAATTATATGTGGTTACAGAGGACAAACAAAAAAGAAGAGATGGTCTTCACAGATCACAACTGACACGTGGATTGGAACCATGTTTCAGCCTGGGCTCCAATATTATGTGCATTAATAAAAAATATTTGTTTTCTGTGCATAACGATATTATTTCACCTTGTCCACGTTGGCATAGGACTTCTCCAACAGTTTTCATCTCCACCAGTGGGGCCTAATGCATCTAACCCATGCCAAGGAAAGCTGTCAACCTCAGCATGCTATCATGACAAGTTTTCCCTACAAATTTTTTACCCCCAGTATTTTCTATTGACTAGAAACGTAAACATAAAACTTTGAATCTGATGGCAATTAACATCTAGGCACTTTTGCAGGGTTTAAGTAGAAAAGACATGAAAAAGAAAAGTTTTTTTTTTACTTCTATTAATTACAGCCAAAATATTTGTTTTTCTCTGCTTGCTACAGGAGCTCATACGAAAAAGGGAATCTGTTAAATTCCCATGCCTGTTGTATTTACAAGAGAAATATACAATAATAATGTACACGAGAGCCCCAGGAGCTGACAAAGGAATGAAGTACCCAAACTGGGAGAAAAAACAATCAGCAGATTAATCACTTTTGATCGAAGAAACCACAGCTGAGGAAATCTTGCAATCTACTGTAATGACGGGAAGTTCTCATATTCCAAATTAAAGCTAGGTTCAAACCCCATTGCTTCTGCAGACGATAAAAGATGCATAGCAATGGCTGAAAATTAACTCCTTGAAACTTTTCTTCTCTCTTTACCAGTGTCATGGGAAGATAGACAGGGATAATTTCTGTGTACATCAAACAAATCTTTCATTGGGTATGCTGTATATTAGACCTTTTCATGACGGACTCTCATAAACATGTGCCTAGACTTGCAACAAATGCCACCTTCAAAAAAGAAATTTAACAACACTTTCTGGTTGGCGTTGTCAGACCATATTTTCGGCAAAATCTTAACACCATAAAAGCACAATCTAATTTCATACATGCTGTCAAATTAAAATGCATCACAACACAACAACAAAGCTGTACCTCAAGGCTTGAAGTATGACCACAAATAATGAGATCTAAATAAAAAACATGTATTGTATGACTGAAACGAAGCCAAACTTGCCCGGGAGAGGGTAGGGTAGATAAGCGATAAGGGGGTAACTACCATGGGTCATCATACAATGGGCAAGAAGAGTGACAATGGGTAAATATTGTCAAATAGCGAGACACAAAGAAAATTTCAATTTGGATCAAGTGCAAATTCACAGGTCTGTAGGAATATTAACCCCAGATTTTCTGGAAAAAGTTGTTCATGGGCCAGTAATGATAAATTATGCTCCTGATATTATCAGGGTGGGGGGTGGGTTATTAATTTTCCGTCAAAAGTTCTTCAACAAAGTTGTAACATTTTTGATCAAATTTTGTGGGCAAAAGGGTACACTTTAACTTTCGACGGTTTACATTTTCCCCAAATTGAAGGTCAACATTTCCTCAAAGGAACCATTATGAACAAAATTTCGATGCTACATTGTTTCACATTTTAGGTAAAAGTTTCTCCAAATCAGGACACAGTGTACCATTTGTGTGCAAAAATGTTAATAAAGACCAAGTTGGAGAAGGCATGAGTCACCTAATATCTTGCCTGCTGTACTGACCAATTTTCATTCTTTCTGCACTCTGAGTTGGTCTGCCCTTTGGCTC
This sequence comes from Hermodice carunculata, assembly GCA_964020975.1. NCBI lineage: Eukaryota > Metazoa > Annelida > Polychaeta > Eunicida > Amphinomidae > Hermodice > Hermodice carunculata. Next base: position 72,903,319 of record OZ026619.1, read on the forward strand.
CATGGTCACTGGTCTAATGCTGAAAAAGTAACTCCATTGGTAATTGGTCCATTTTGGTTATCACGGTAATTGACAATAATTAGAATGACACGGAAGATGTGGCACTGTTGCTTGTTTGTATAATCATAGAAATTTTTTATATATGTTGCACTTTAGCAGCGCTCATTTGCTACTATAATGGATTTTGATGGACCATTACCCCCATGTGCCCAACCAAAGGACTGCTACTTCAAGTGCACACATTTATCAATAATTCTGTCTTATTGTGCTCTTGTTTTTTCTTTTTTTTTTTAAACTGTTGAGTTGTGTTGATTTTATTCAGCACCAAATACAACTACATACATACATACAGACTAGGTGAGATATGATTTACAGTATGATCAATGAAGCTGCTAAGATAGCCCACAGAGTCTGAACCACTTATTTCCAGTGGCGTCCTTTAGGTCAAGCTGATTATAAATAAACACAATATACATGTATATCAATAAATTATAATAAAATCAACATAAAACACAGACCAGTCTTTGTTGACTTTGCTGTGAACTTTTTACCTTTGAGCATTATATGTGTGGACATATGGTTTCCTGTGAGATATTCATGCTGTGACAACCTGCCAGAAATTAAGACCCAGAAAAGGGGCCCATCTTGATATTACATGTACAATGGTTAGTCCCATATGGCTCCCTAAAATCCTGGTTAACAGTGACATTACCATGGAAATAATATGAATACATGTAGATACGTCAAGAACCCTCCCCAACCCTGAAAACTAGAGGGCTGCGTGAACAGCCCAGCCCAGCCCAGCTGACCTAAGCTTGTCCCACAAAATCAAGGTTGCAACTAAATAGACCTGTGTTGAGCACTGGATGAGTGCATATGACATTTAGGAGTACATGTATTTCCCTGAAGAGTGTATCCCCAAGGCATTTGGCATGGTTTGAAAATGGGGATCACATATAAACCCTGAGTTCAGCTCTGCACATAATCCTAATTTGTAAATTTATTTTTCATCTTTTAAAAATGCATTAAAAATTAGAAAATGATAGCAGCACCATGGCAATGTCATATGCACTAACACACATCTTCTCAGTAAAGTCTACCAAATTTCAAAGACTTCTACTGGAAAACCTGAGACTAGTTGAGGATACAAGTTCAGCCCTCTCCATAAATACTAACATGTATGTTAACCTATCATTTAAAAAAAAAAATCAGAAAAAATCCAAAAATCACTGGAGCGTGCCCATTTGATCAAACCTGGTAGAAACCAACCCAAGGTTGAAAATAGTGAAAACACACAAAAAATCTTTTTTTTAATTGCAGTGCCACCTGGTGAACAAATTAATTACTATGAGTCCCTGGGAGTCTTCCTGTGTGATATCAAAGCACTACGCAGTATGCATATTAATTTCCCGCCACAAAGCACAGGCTTGACGCCTGGCGATCACAGGGGATGTGTGGGTCGCATCAGTGTCACAGACAAGCTATATACTCGTGTCTCGCAGAATTAGCATTTTTTGAGAAATTTAAGTTCCTAAATGCCAACCTGGTATTCTTATAGTACTTCCTGGGCCATATATAAGAAAAAATTCCATATGCCTTAAATAAGTAGTCGGTAATATCAGTAATATCACGCTTGGCTTCACAAGATACTGAACCGTATCTCGCCATATCTCACCAAGCGAGACTAGGCAATCAGGTATGCAGTTGGGGCAGGAACTTAATATACATATATTTTGTGTTCGGAACAAGCGGGACTCGAACCTGCAACCTTTGGCACCAGTCGCCTAGCTGAAATGGGAAACGCACATATCCACTCGACCAAATCCTCATTCTTTCAATATCTCCTATTGGGTGAGCGGTTTCGGATTAGATTTTTTTTTTAACATTTGCCCCCGAAAAGGAACAAAAAAATTCATAAAAAAATCCAAAAATCACTGCAGCGTGATCATTTGAAAAACCAGACCCACCCAAGGTACATTGCCACCAACTTTGATGTGTGAATCTGGCTGAAGGTTTTGGAGAAGTCTAAAATGTAATTGTGAATGATGGATGATAGAGAGACAACAGATGACTGGGCCTCCTAAAAGCTCAGCCTGACTAGCAAGTCAGCTGAGCTAAAGACTAGTTTCTGTCTGAGACAAGAAAAACACATCAAGCTGGCACCCTGATGGGAGCAGTCAGTCTTATCTGACTTTACTTAGCATATATGCACATCGCAGGCATGCCTCATAGTGTCAACCTCTTACCTGGGTTTGCTCTTATAACAGACATGTCCACACCCCACACACCTTTCCAGACTTGGAAATCTGGGGTGGTGCAAATTAACTTTTTTCAATAAAACTGGGTTTCATCTCCTTTCTACTCTACTAATTTTTTTTTTCAAATCTTGGTGTGTTTTTGAGCAATTGTGTATGTGCAAACCATACACTGCTGAAAAATTGTACAAAAATAACGACAAACCAGTGGGACTGTGCACATTAAATGCAGAGATGTTTGTTGACACACGGATTGACTGTTACTGAGTAAATAGAAGCCAGGACGCAAGGCGTATCTGACCATTCACATCAGCATGAATCTACCAGGCCAAGTGTAGCCTGGGACCCCCACAAGACCATCTCCTGTGAACAGTTAACCACGCCAGGTTACAGGGCCCCAGCAGAAATGATGTCACCCCAATATTTCACAACCACTCTGATTCATGCAGTATTTAAGAAACTAATTCCAGCGTTCCAAATGGTGATTTAGCATCTTGTTCAACTGATTCATTACTCTGTATGTCATTGGGTGGGACTGGGTTGGATCTTGGATAGTTTAGTAGGGTATGTAGCAAAGGCTATAGTGAAGCTTGGCCAATTGGATGTCGGCATGACACAGGCCAGCTCAAAGCTGACCAGTCACCAGGCGTCTGTTGCTGTTGAAGAAATCAATAGCAAAATGACAAGGGCACAATTCATCTATGTGTTTCGAGGTCTCTGGAGAGAGAACTGTCCACTGAGTCCGGGTCCTCAGAGCTGCCTCTCTCTCTGGCCGTCCCAAGTCCATGCATTATGTCTGCTCTTCTGGGAGAGAGACAGCAAGCAAATCTAAGCAGTCTAATTTAATACAAATTTAACTCATTCCACCCTAATGATGCTTTTCCCCCGCTAAATGTCATCTGCGAATTGTATTATACTAATTTAGGGATTATTTTTTTCAAATTTTTGGATGAAACTTGCATGGAAGATCATTCCAAATTATATGCCCATAGTCAACAGCTTTCCTTGGCACAATGCACCCAAAGTGTGCCAAGGAAAGCTGTTGCATTGGTCTTCTGTCAGGGTAGAAGGAGTTAATACATTAAAGCTGGCTATGTAACCAAAATTTTGAATATGAATCTGTGGGGTTTTTTTTAAATCTATAAAAACCCCTAAGCGTGTATCTTGTTCCCGACTGTTTTGCAACACCACCAGTTGATGATTGCTGTTGTGAGAAAGTTTTTGAAGACAGGTGTTGCTGTGACCATTTATTTCTTCATGACACAAAACAAAGAACTTTAAATTTTATCCAAAAAAGAAACATTGTTTCCTTTTCACAATCAAATCAAAGTTGGTCTATCTGGGAACAAACATAAAGAATGCAAAATTAAGATATGTAATCACTTGGGCAGTTCAACAAACCAAATTTTCTAAAGTAAACACTATCTATGGCTACCATTTGTAATATTTCACAGGTTCATATGAACAAAAGACAGATTGACTTAAACACACAACAGCACAACCATAGCCTGATTTTACCATGTCAGGGTAAGTACAAATTTATTACTGTGTTCTGGAGGGGCAGGGGGAGAGGATGTTAACCCTCGGGACATTGCAAGTCTTCACATCCTAATGTGTCACTTGACTGCCAGCATATGTGGTGGCCCCAGTCCTCCCAGCTCTCATTTGTCCACCAGATGGCGTGGTGGCATGGGCCAACAGAATTACACGCACTGCAGACATATGGGAGTGAAATGAAATTTACAGATGTCAAGCTCAGAATGATCAAGTCCATAATCTGCGTTCAGGTTTTTTTTTCTCCTTTTTTTATGAAATAAATATCTCTGATCTTCTTTTATCCACATTAAATGTAGATATTAGCCTTATAACTTAGCCACTGGCAAAGTATTGTATTTGTTTATAAATACGCACATTCCTCTGACTGACAGGGGATGCCTTTTGTTCCTGGGATCAGTTGACCCTCTCCCTGCAAACAAGAGTGATGCTGAGATGGTAAATTAATTAGGACAGTTACACCCAATGGTATACTACCAAATCAATGCAGCACTAAAAACTACTTTTGTGTTTCTTTCCCAATGGGCCTGAAAAACCCAGTTGAAGTTAGAATGACTCTATGGATGAAAACACGGTATCTATTTTGAAATGTGTCCCATTTTACAGAAAAGATCGATGGTCAGTTTAAGGTTCATATGGCAGACAACTATGCCATATACACGGGATTACTTCAAGTACTACCCCAAAGGGCCACATGTCACATGTGTAAATAAGACAATAGTCCACTATTCATGAGGTCTCTTTGCCCTGCCTAGCCATTCTCATATGTTTCCTCAAGGTAATTTCAGCCTAACCTGACTTCTCGTTCTAAGTTTACTCTAGGTCTCGTCAGTCTGACTTTTCTTTCTCTCAAGTTTGCTCTAAGTCTTTTCAGCCTGACTACTCTTTCACTTTAATTTACTCTGGGTCTCTTGAGCCTGACTTTTCTTTCTCTTATGTTTGCTCTAAGGTCTCTTAAGCCTGACTTCTCTTTCTCTTAATTTTACTTCAAAGTCTCTTCAGCCTCACTTCCCTTTCTCTTAATTTTACTTTAAGGTCTCTTCAACCTGACTTCTCTTTCTCTTAAGTTTATGCTAGGTCTCTTCAGCCTGACTGTTCTTTCACTTTAGTTTACTCTAGGTCTCTTCAGCCTGACTTCTCTTTTGAGTTTACTCTAGGTATCTTCAGCCTGAATACTCTTTCACTTAAACTACTCCTGGTCTCTTTTGCCTGACAACTCTTTCTCTTAAGTTACTCTAAGGTCTCTTCAGCCCGACTAATCTCTCTCTAGATTTTAAGTTACACTTGGTCTCTACAGCATGACTGAGCTAAAGTGTGCCAAGAGCTATCAAACCATTGAATTAAGTGATATGACCCCTCTGAATGATGATACCCATTAACCAGCTTCGTGTTTCTCCATGCAACTGATGGCTGTTTTACCTGTGTATATACAGACGTGACAAGGAAGCTCTGCTGCCTTTAACAGGAAGATCTGCCGACTGAGACCATATTTATCATCCCATTTACATAAATGAGAAGTACATTTATCTAGGGCAAGTGTCCCATGTGGTCACTTTCCCCTGCATCTTGATTGTAAGAGTAATCCAGCATTTGTCAATAACTCTCCTGATGCCACTACTCTGGTCACAAGCCCATGCACCCACAATAAGCTACAAAATGCTGCTCTTGACTCGAGTCTTCAGATAGTTGAGTTCAAATGAACTTGCAGTGGGAAATGTATGACGTCTAGCCCCCTAAACTTTTATTTAATACTTTTTCTTTTCCTTTTTTTTTTTTTTTTTTTTGTGCTGTGTGGAAAAGCTTCCCAAGCTGTGTAAAAAATGCTCCCAGAAAAAAATGTTGACCTTCATTGGGAACATTTGATGAAATGTTGCACCATTTTAAGAAAAAATATCCATTGCAGCAAATCTTTGGCAAAATATTAGACCTTTTGCAGGGATATTTCACTGAACTTGAAAAAATTGGCTTTCAGAGCAGCACATTCCATGTCATGCAAAAAGATTTCCATTTGGAGGAGCCAAAAAATATTTCTGAAGTTTCATAACAAGTTTAAAATCATACAAGGAGGCTGGTTTTCAATAGGAATGTGGTCCATTATTATGTGCATCTCTGATGAAACTTTGGTGAAGCTGTGATGGATGCTTGTTGAGCTATTATGGGTAACGTAGTCCCCATGTGTGCCACTAGGATGTCCTTGAAATAAATACTTTAAAGTTGCATAAAAAAAAAAGAGTTTATAAATATAAAGAGAAAGCCGGTTTAAATAGGAAGCTGGTCCATCATAAAATGCATCCTTGGCAAAAATTTGGTAAAGCTGCGGTAAATATTTTTTGATATATCACAGAAAAGCATGCATACTGTGCTCAGTGATAGGTGTATGCCACCCCCCCCCCACCCCCCACCCCCAAGCTGTAATCACATAACTTAAGGTTTGAAGCTGTTGGTTTCTATCAACCAGTTTGGGCGATATCTATATTTCAAATTCAAACAGTGGCTGCAGACTATCCAACGTTGCTGTTTCAGTACTTGAACAGGAGTGTCTCATGTTCATAACACATTTTTGTATGAGAACCGAGGATGAGACCTATCATAAAAGCACACACCAACAGCTTGCCTTTGCATATCCCCACCATCATACCATAGAAAGCTATTGATGGAGTCTTCCTCTCTTGATGAAAGAATGAGATGGCCCCATTGAGACCATCTCAGTGCCCTGCCATGCTTCATCACAAAACTACATGTTCAACATGAAATGAATAGCACGACATCGTTTCAAAAGCAGGTACATCATCTTTTTAGCTTTGTAAGGAACATCAACATGATCCAACGTATTACTGACTCTGTATGTTTTTACACAATTACAACCCATTTCTCATTTGAAGGTTGTCACGTTCTTCGGGACAACACCTTCTGGTTGTGAATAAAAACTAGTCATAGTATCGCAGCCTGGAACGTGCAGTTAATCATTCGCTCTGTTCTCCTGCAGTGAAATTGAAGGCTTAAATTTTGTTAGGCGGAGCATAATGACACGACACCAATGAAACCTGTAATACATAGTGACAAGATAAATTGCTGTCTCTAACACTGGCCTTTCTTATTGGATAGTATTTCACCCCTTATACTCTTAACAGATTTGGATGTGGCACAATGTTTTTTTTTTGGTCTTGGAACTGTCTGAAACTTTACTTAATTTTTTTCTCTTACTCAAATTGGATTTAAGTATCCATATATATCTAACTCTTCAGCTTGTTCTATCAAACTTGTGTCCAATTATCAGTATGTTGTTTTATGGACATGTAGGAGTTAAAAAGTCACTTTTCTGACCATGACACTTGGAGAATCGAGTCAGGACTCCTGTTCTCTGGAATTCACTTGCTTTTCATCTCTATTGAATTAGCTATGTACAGAATTCTAATGACCCAGACAAATTGGAAAAGATAATTTAGAACACAGTATTCCTTGACACTATTTTTGAGATGTACACTGTACTGTAAATTGCTTTATTTTCGTGTGTACAAATTTTCATGGTTTTTGTATTTTTGACATTTCACTGTAGTTTTAGTTTCACTGTTTCATACATAATTCCTATTCAAACAATGTTAAACTACTATTTCACCGACTTTTTATTTTCACAGTTTTATTTCATGAGGGAAATAGGTGAAAAAAAAAGGGCACAACAAAATTAAATCCATTCACAGTACTTGAATTTTTGTGAAGCATGTACGTATATACCAACATCAACTACAGACCACATGTTTACGGTGGAAACAAATGTGCATTTTTGACAGCTGGAAAATTAGTTTTTACGGTCACACAATTTGCAATGTTTGCATGGAATCAGAATGCTATAAATATATGGCACGAGAAGACACAATTAGCACATGATTGAGCTGTAAAAACTACGTCAGGATGGTACACAAAAGGTTGAATGGTGATCTTGAAATACAATATTGATAAGCAGGGAATGAAACGGTGGAAGTGACAGGTAAATTTACCACCTGGTTATTCTCGGTATCTGTTGCTCGTGAAAAAGTATATGTGCTCGCTTATCAAGACATCTTGAAACACGTTCCTCTGTCATGATGACCAATTCAGTTGACATCCCCTGCTCTGAGAGACATTCTTCTCTTGACAGTAGGCTTTGCAAAGTTTCAAATACAACTCTACCTGTCATTGTACCCACTGCAAGGGGCCACCTTTTTCAAACAGACAATTCTCTTGTGGCACTCAGGGTCCCTCAAGATATTTAAGGGCCAATGTTAGTGTATTGAGCACACATGTATCACAAACCATGACAATTATGCCTCTGTCATGCTGACATGACAGGTCTGCAGGTACAGGTTGTGTGGTGTCACCACTCAAGCCTTCTCTCCCATCCATCCCCTGACAACTACCTCATAACCTGACAAAAATATCTGTTTTTCTCAGAAGAGCTGGCTCATGATGATTACAAGTGACCCACATGTCCTTTGTCCTATCATTAGCTCAGGGAGCACAAATCTTGTGACAACTGCAAAATGACATTTACATGCTGTCATGATCAGACATTTTCTTCTATAAAACAACATGTACATGTATTATGGTATGTATTCTACAAGCATAAATGTATCTAGCTTTACTCACCTCGGAGACCTGCTATAGGTGTGAGAAACCTGGAGAATTCGCACACACAATGTTGATTTCGGGTAGAAAGTTTGCAATATCTGAACAAAGAATGAAGCCTGGAATTTGAGATGATGTTTGTGGCAGACAACAGGACTGTCACAGCCCTGTGCCCAGCTGATCTTGCATGTACTTACTGATAGTTGGAAGTATGAATGGTAGTTCTGTGTCTGTTTTGTGACCATGGAACAGCCGGGTCTTCATGAGCCAGCAACCTTCAGCACCAATCACCTAGCCGAAAAATAAGAAACGCACATGTATGCCAACTGTACCAAATCCCCAATCCTAAAAAGAACAGTTCATAGGAGGCAGGTATGCATGAATGCCATGATGAAGACAGACCCTGCTCATTGTAGGGCAAATGATTTTCCGTTTTCTCCATAAACCAAAGCGGATTGTGCAATTTTTCATCCTTGAAAAGGAATTTGATATTTTTTCTCACATGAATTATCTATCATTATGGTAGTGAAAGAGAATTTGAAAAATGTTTGCTCGGGAAGCGGAATTCCTTTTTTTTTTTAAACGGAAAATCATTGGCCCTACCATTGTATTTATTCCAATACAAATGAAGTACATGTACTGTGTTAAAAGTTGTCCCAGATTGAGGACTGTATCATATGTAAGTCCACCAGTATCAAAGGAGCACTGAAAATGTATAGGTTTTGTGATGATGGAACTGTCGGGTCTTGAACCAGCAACCTTTGGCACCAATGACCTAGCCGAAAATTGGAAACACACATACCCACTGTACCAAATCCCCATTCCTATTAAAAAAGGATGTGTGAAAGTGTGAGAAGAAACATGGAGGACTAACCAACCCCAAAACATAACGAGTCCCCCCTTGGGATGGACCCATTATGAGGTACATGTATGTGCCTAGATAGGGCTTAGCTTGAATGAGATGTATGTCTTGACACGACTCGTTCTGAAATGAGCTGCGTCTTGACACTGCTCTTCTAAAATGAGATGTATGTCTTGACACTGCTCATCTGAAATGAGATGTATGTCTTGACACTGCTCATCTGAAATGAGATGTATGTCTTGATACTGCTCGTCTGAAATGAGATGTATGTCTTGACACTGCTCGTCTGCAATGAGATGTATGTCTTGACACTGCTGCTCTGAAATGAGATGTTTTTCTTGACAGAGTTCATGTTAAATGATATGCACATCTTAATGGGGTTCATCTGAAATGAGATGAGCGTCTTAATAGGACTCATCTGAAATCACATGTACATGTGCGTCTTGATGGGGCTCACTTGAAATGTGTCTTAAAAGGATTAATCTAAAATTCTCATTCACAGCAGTTTTCATTATCATGGAAATTAAGCAGAAACGCACAAGCACATGACATCTGATTGTCATACACCTTAGAGGGAAAGATTTAAATCTTTATCTTTCAATTTTGATGAGGGGGGGGGGGGGCAGATTCTTACCGTAAAATTGAGTGATCTAGCCCAATGTGATATACCAAAGCTACAGCTTCACAGTTGTGAACCCAAGTTTCTGACTACATAGGCGCCAAGGTTGTATGTTTACATACTTGTGTCAGAGCAAAGCATCCTAAACTGTTGCCATGGGTATAGATGGCGTCATGGTACACTCAGTGCTGCGTCCTGCCACTCCATCAAAGATTAATGCTTGTTATCTTGATCAACTACCTGAAGGGCTGGTAAAATATTGTCCTGGTACACTGTAGCCATTGGACTGTCAACACGTACATGGAATACAACTTTGTGTCACAATGTACGATTGTTGTGTTACATAGTTTCAACATAAATTATGCAACCGCTTATATCTTGCCATGTGTGACCAATCCATAAGCACCGATCCCAGAAAACAATGGCAGCTAGGATCAATGCCGGGCCCTGATTGGCTGCATTGATATACATGCCCATTAACTCTTTCAGAGCCTTTCTTAACTTATTGTTTTCAGACCAAACACTGGTATGCTACAACAGGAACGGCTTTCCACTTTGCACTTGGTCAAAAAAAAAAAAAAAAAAAGTTCCAAAAGTATTTAAACATGCACCGATCTACGCTTTCTTAACTTATTGTTTTTAGACCAAGCACTGGTATGGTAAAACAGGAACAGCTTTACACTGTGCACTTAGTCAAAAAAAAAAAAAAGTTCCAACAGTATTTAAACATCCACGGATCTACGCTTTCCTAACCTATTGTTTTTAGACTAAGCACTGGTATGTTATAGCAGGAACCAATTCTCAGGACTACACTGGGATAATATAACTGAAACTAGTAAACCAGTCTAAGTACACAACTCAAGCTAGTCTCCTCAAGACCACTTTGACTTTAGTTGAAACCAGTTTGACAGATAATTGTGGAATTGCTTATTTGAACCGACATTATCAAGTCTGTTTCAATGTTTTGCTCAATTTCTAACATAAATTTCAGCAGAAACCAGTCTGTCTCCTCATGCCCCATGTAAACCCTAATTGGCTTAAAATCAACTGAAACCAATTTGTTTCTCAACAAAAAGTCACTGAAACACCCTGAAATCTAAATTCTTAAAATACACATGTTTGCAGGCAAAAAATTTCAAGCAAAACAAGCTCTGGCGTAAGAAAGAAATAATACACACTCTGTGACGCAGACCATGTGGTAGAAGTGACCAGTGCACCGAATGCATGCCATGAAATGAAACATTTCTATACTTCATCACAATGAAAATATATATCAAATCATAATATTCAATTAATCAGCAAAAATTTTTAAAAACAATGAAACATTTTTTATTTATAAATCTGCTTGGTCAAGCTGTACTCGGTGATAGCATTTGCAATGATGAAAATATTGAATGATCCCGCCCTCATCCACACACTGATGTGAAGGTTTAGAACAGCAATATATGTGTAGATTCCGGAACAACATTTAGGTAGAAAGCTTGGAGATTAAACGATCAATTAATACAATAATCTCTAATGTTGCAAACAATCGCAAAGTAAACACAAATGTACTAACCTGTTGGCGAAGCTTCATGCCTACAGGGTAGGATTTGCTAACGCAAATCTGCAGCATCAGAAACGTGTACGGTGACGCTAGCCTTACATTTCAATGAACGTTTTTGCCATACCTCTCTATTGTACTACAGGCCTTGGTCTGGTGCCTGTTATAAACACTGAGATACAGGCCTTGGTCTGGTGTTTGTGACAAACACTAGTGAGGTACAGGCCTTGGTCTGGTGTTTGTTATAAACACTTGTGTGGTACAGACCTTGGTCTGGTGTTTAAACACTAATGTGATACAGACCTTGGTCTGGTGTTTGTTATAAACACTAATCAGGTACAGACCTTGGTCCCGTGTTTGTTATAAACACTAATGTGGTACAGGCTTTGGTATGGTATTTGTTAGGAACACTAATATGGTACAGGCCTCGGTCTGGTGTTTGTTATAAACGGTTAACACAAATGGTATTTTCCTGGCCAGGTTTATCACGGTAGAGCATAAATGGTGGCATCTGAATGAGGAATTGCCATACTGAAATCACAAGTGCACTATGGGTAAGATTTTTGTTCCCATGAGAAATTGCTCCTTATATTTTTGGCAAATCTAAAAAGACAAGAGGTTCATGATGATCCTGTGATCTGTTGACTGGAATATGCTTTTACTGGAATATGCTTTTACTGTATTGCAACACACACTGTAGTCTGTATAGCTATATACAAGTACAGTCATAGCAAAGTTTGATATATAGTTCATATAAAAAATGGAAAAAATTGCAGTGCCACCTGGTGGCCAAAATAAGAACTTTGTGACCCCAGGTGACCCAATGCGCAACATCAAAGCAATTGGCCAAGTAGTTCTTGAGATGACGTTTTTTTTCTCAAAAAATCAGTTAAAAATTTCATAAAAAATTGAAAAATGATTGCATCATCTTCTCCTTTGCAAACTTGGTAGAAGTCCACCTGGGGAACATCCGATGCAAATCCAAAATATTCCAAGCGCTGCTTTTTGAAAAAAGTCGAAAATGTAAATACAATAGCCAGATATACTATACATTGGTAACACTTACCCATGGTCACAAAGTTTGATTTCACATAGCTTTATCAAAAGTTAACATTTTTCCATATCATTTTTGCAAACTTATACCCTGATAAAATTTTAAGAAATTCTATTTCGCCATTCTGGAGAAGAAGTCAAAAAGAACCTTAACACACAAAAATTCACGAATAAGAAAAAAATTGTAGCATCACCTGGTGGCCAAAATAGGAACTAAGTGATCCCAGGTGACCCTATGTGTAATATCATAGTATTTGGCCACATAGTTCTTGAGATGATGATTTTTTTTTCTTCAAAAAATCAATTAAAAAATTCATAAAAAATAGAAAAATTATTGCATCATCATCTCCTTTGCAACTTGCTAGGGGGCACGTATGGAACACCCCTGTGCAAAATCAATACATTCCAAGCACCTGTTATGAAAAAAAGTGGCAAATGTAAATACAACAGCCATATAGACTATACAGTGGTAACACTAAGCCATGATCGCAAAGTTTGGTTTCCCATAGCTTCTTCAAAAAGTAACAAATCCATATCATTTTTGCAAACTTTCTCATTGTCTAATGGCAAATTATACTCTAATAAAGTCTTAAGCCATAGTGTTTAGCCGTTCTGGAGAAGAGGTCAAATATAGCCTTAACACAGAAAAATTCATAAACAAGAGGACTGTGACAGTCCTGTGCTCAGCTAAGTTGCCCCATGACCTCAGAAATGAGGTCAAGGTCACTGACCTATTCTGAATCTAACTTTCATAGAGGGCCATCCCCATGTGCAAGATCCAAGTCACAATACAAATAGTTCTCAGGTTATCACGTGGCCACTAAAATTCATGTTATGGCCCTGTGACCTTGAGAATGAGGTCAAGGTCACCAATGTACAGTCTCAATCTTTCCTAAATTGAGGACCATCAACAAGTTCAACATCAAAGTCTTACCTTCCACACTTCTCAAGTTACAATGTGAAAAGTAAAATTCACGTAAGTGTCTGGGTCCCAGTGACCTTGGGAATGAGGTTAAGGTCACTGATGTACTGTCTAAGTCTGGCCTTTGCTCAGGACAACCATCATGTTCAATATCAAGGTCCATGTTCAAATAGCTCTCAAGTTGTCAGGTGAACAGTAAAATTTGAGCAAATGGCCCTATGACCTTGGGAATGGGGTCAAGTAACTCATCTACCGTCTAAGTCTGGCCCTCATGAAGGACAACTAGCATGTGCAATACGAATGTCCTAGCCTTAAGTAATAGTTCTCAAGTTACCACATAAACAGTGAATTTCATGCACTTTGCTCTGTGACCTTGGAATTGAGGTTAAGGTCACTCACCTACTGTACAAGAATCACCCTCATATTATATTTTATTTTATTTCAAAAAATTATTTGAAAAATTCATAAAAAATTGAATAATGATTGCATCACCATCTCCTTTACAAACTTGGTAGAGGTCCACCTGAGGAACAACTATGTGCAAAATCAAAACATTCCATGCAGTGGTTTTTGAGAATGAGTGAAAAATGAAAAAAGTCTAACAACAGATGGAGAGACGGACGAAAGACGAATAGAGATTCCGATAGTTCTGCTGACTGACAACTCAGCAGAGCTAAAAACCTATAAGACTCAACCCTTTTTATGAGACAAAAATAGTTCATTCAAGGATACCAAGAAGACTTGTAGACTACTCAATGATCAGTAACACTGTGTTGCTGATCATTGAGCAGGTACAGTGTACCATTATCCATTATCCGAAATATAAGAAAGTGGCATCCTGCACCATCCATGTAACTGATACCAGTTAAAAAGTGATTCTAATACAGAAACAAAAATTAATGTCAAAGAGGGAACCTGAACCAGAAAAACGATACCGCTTTTTTCTGCACTAGCTAAACTTGTACACGTAAGACAATCTTTGTAACGAATTGGCAAAGGTTTCCTCCAGTTAAGCATCAATAAACATGTATCACTCACGAGCAGCTCTGACGATGTTAAATTTTCCTGACAATACAAGTATTGCTATATCGTTGGCAGCTGCTTCGTTGCCATCTGAAGAATCGCGGATGGATCGACTAACAACAAAGGCCTGAACCATTCTTGTAAATCAAACACACTTATTCACACATGCCTGACCACCAAGAACAGCTTTGCAGCATGAGCTGTGTATCAATATAAAGCTCTGCGTCAAGATTTTCTATATTTTCCCCCAGAACAATGGCATCACCTCCTACTCCAAGCCACTTCTTCACGCCACATTAAGCACCATCTTTAATTCTTACAAATTCACAGAGTGGTCCACCATACAGGAGGTACCTGTCAGGTATTACTGAAAGGAAGTGTGCTGGCGATCCAGCTCTCTTTGATCTTCCATTGTTAACTTACAGCCATTAACAGGTATATATTTCCCATTCAGGTTAAAGTGACTGTTAAATTGCTTCATTTCTTCTCTTTAGTTTTCTGGTTCTGGCCAATATTTTCGACAAATGTTGGAAACATGTTTTGCACACGAAGTTTGATCCTTCATTGAAGAACCATTCAAGAAGAATTGGTGTTACAAAAACACTTTTATTGCTGGTTTTTCTGCCAGATGACTTTTTGTAAGTTTTGTCTGCTCCACAAACCGTATTCCACTAGTCCTGTCTGGATGTATACTGCAAACTCATATGATCAACCTGGCAAAATGTGCCATCTGTTACAAGCATGGAAGGTTCATTGTCCAAAATTCTCAAACACCAGGGTTTTGTGCACAAAAATTCTGGTTTTCATCAACTCTGTCCAAATATCAGGGTTTCAGCACAAAACTCTGAATTTAGTGAATTTTGAAATTACAGAGCAAACCCCCTTGGTTTTGAAATCTTCAAGTTACAAAAATCTACGAATTGTGATATCACAAAAACTTGCAATTTGGGTAAAAAACCCAGAGTTTTGTGAGGACCCAGTCAACATACATGGTCTATATATTTAAAACACGGCAAGGGTATGGTCCTGAGGGACTAGTGCGACCGGTTTCGTTCCTTGTGGAACTCTTCAGGCACGATGTCAGTTAAACCCCTGATAATGCGTTCCACTATATAGCGTGAGATGTGGTACAGTTCCCACGTGTAAAGTGCGGAAGTAAACAAAGGACGTTGCCAACGTTGGGGGTAGGGATGAGGCGTGACGTCATAAAGTGGACAGTACGTCTGTTCAAAAGGTCACCTGTACCAAGTGGTCAGGTGTTGCAAGACGTGCCAGTGGCACGTGGTTTGCGAATATTCATGTCTCCTACGATCAGGAGATATTCTCAAAATATGGTCATTAAGGGTTGTAATGATCCATTTTTATCTCTATACAATGAGTAAAACAGAGTGTAATAAATTAGGATTTGATACCTCTGTATGCTGTTGAGATATCACTCTTTAATTTGTCTCTAATATCTTTTAAAAATTGTTTCTTTAAAGGGTTTTATCTCACGTTGGAGACACGGGTGGGTCTCTTGTCCATGTGTGCATTATTTTTTCTTTCAATTTTTCATAGGGGGGATGTTTTTGTGCATCCTCTAACTGTGCATTCCAATACCTATGTAGTGGGAAAATAGACATAGAACAGTCCAAAATTTAGCATAACACAAGGCAAGTATGCCTATTTTCCCATCACGTTCAGACCAAACGGCTCCAAATTAACAAGCTGATGTATCCAATGATATTCCTTTTTGAGTCGCAGTGTTTCTGATTTTTTCAATTTGGGGGGTGTCGGAATGTACTCCAATATTTGTGCTTGGAGCTGTGGGCCCCGATGGTCCGTCCTGGTAAAATGTCTTCCCAGGGATGGTTGTAGGTCTTTTTTGTTATAATGTGATAGAAGTGTTCTCGTAGCCTATCCATGAGTGCTCGAGAAGTTTGTCCAACGTACTGCTTGTTGCAGGTACAGCAAGTGAGGAGATAAATTAGGTTATTGCGTTTGCAAGAACCACGTTGTGGTGTACTGTATGTGCGTCCGGTGTGTGAGCTTTTTGCAGTGCCCGACACATCGATTATTGGGCAATATCTGCAGTTATTTGTGCTGCATATATTGCGGCCCATGGCTATGACCCCAGGAGTGTTGGATTGTGTTGGGTTATATCTAATGCGCGATTTTACCAGGAGATCTTTTAGATTCCTGGCTCTTCTATAACCTATTCTCACTTCCTTGTCTCCTAGAATGCTGCCATATTTCGAAGCCTGAATTGTGTTCCAATTCTCTTGAATTATGTTCTTTACTGGAGGTAGAGTAGGGTGATATTGAGTGATCATGAACAGTTTGTTCTGGTCCCTGTGTTGTGGATGTAGAGGTGGTCTCTGCTGAAGAAGGGCATCTCTGGTCAGCCCTTGAACTTTTTCCAGGGTTTCACTGAGAAGCCTTGGGGCTCTTAATTTGTAGTAATGAAGGATCTTTTGTGCAAAGTGTGCAAAGTCTTCCGGTCGAGTGCAGATCCTCTTGACCCATAAAAGCTGTCCATGCGGGCCTGCTGTTTTGCAGTGTTTAGGGTGAGCAGACCTGAAATGCAGATATGTGTGGGTATCTGTGGGTTTTGTGTATAAACTGGTGTACAGGCTGTTACTTTCATCAAACTTGACCAAGGTGTCCAAGTAAGGTATCTCCACCAAGGAGTGTTCCTCTGTGAATTTAATTGTGGGGTGACAGGAGTTCAGGTGATTGACAAACTCCTGAGGGCTGTTTTCCCCATGGGTCCATATGCAGAATATATCATCAATAAATCTCCACCATACTTCTGGTTGAGATGGGAAGTTGAGGAGTCTGTTGGCTTCAAGGTCAGCCATAAAAATGTTAGCATACAAGGGTGCTACCTTAGTTCCCAAAGCTGTTCCGCTGGTTTGTAGAAAATGTTCACCGTTGAACTCAAAGCTGTTACAGTGAAGGACCAACCTGAGTAATTTGACAATCTCATGTGTGGCTGGTTTATCCTGTGCAACTCTGTGCTGTAACAGAGCTTTTGCTGCTGCTCTTAGCCCTTCTTCTATAGGGATGTTCGTGTATAGTGATGATACATCAAGGGTGACTAAAAGTGCCCCTCTTGGGAGAGGGGGTAGTGACTCTATTTTTTTCACAAAGTCATTTGTGTCTTTGATATAACTTGGAATTGTGCTCACTATGGGTCTAAAGAAAAAATCCACGAAGCCTGAGATTTTTTCTGTGGGGTAATCATTTGCACTGAGGATAGGCCTGCCTGGTGGTGGTAGTATGCCTTTGTGAATTTTTGGTAATATGTAGAAGCAAGGTACTCTTGGTTCTTCTACATATAGGAATTCATATGTTTCCTTTGTGATAGATTGGTTATCTACTATATCTGACAGACAAGCTCTTACTTTTTCATTGTGTGTTGCTGTGAGGTTACCATCAACCGGTCTGTAATGGTCCCTGTTTTGAAGTAATTTGTTGACTTAAGAAATGTAATCATGTGTGTTCATAATTACAATTGCTGACCCTTTGTCTGCTTGTTTAATTGTGATGTGTGGGTTGTTTTGTAATTCTTTTAAACCAGTTCTTTCCTGGGGTGTTAGATTGTTTGACCCTGGGATTCTGGGTGGATGGAAAAAAAAACATACACGGTCTGTAGACTACCAGCTCTGTCACAAAAACCAGGATTTTTTTTGTGATATATCTGGGTATTTTGCTTGTATTGTTCAAAAATTGACAGATTTTCTCAATACCACAGTGTTACGATGCCCATTTCAGAATATTCTAGATCATAGCGGAACTCAAAAAAGAACAACAACAAGGAGATAACTTTAACAATATCAATATATCAACAATCACCAAATAAGATAAAGTAGGCAAATGAAATTATACACTAATTAGCTATGCTGATACTGCAATAATTAACAGGCTGCAGGTAAATCCTAATCCCTGGTGACAGACTCTCCACAGGTAATGTCCCACAGTTCCAAGTCCTATGGTAGGTGCCAAATAGTCTGGTCCAAATCCCACAGAGTCATAGTTTTCTTCCAATGTGGTACACAGAACACGGTGCTGGTTCAAATCCCACAGAGGTATAGTTTGGTTCCATCGTGGTAAAATTGAATACCAAATATACAAGTCCACTCAAAGGCACTGTCCACACTCCACAGATACAAAAATGAGTATCTGCTTGGCAATAGCAATGGCTCACAGTCCCACTGGCCTGAAGACACACAGCTTCTGACCGATCTCAGAATTCTCTTCCCCCAGTCATGAAGGGAGCTACTTTATACATCCATGCTGAGAACTCTCACCAGTATTCTACAATTTTCTAACTTATCACACATCATACTTCTCTGTGATCTTTCTAGACCACATCAGAACTTTCCCCTTATTTACTACTGTGCATGTATGTTGGTCACCACTTCAGACCACTCAATCATTCACAAGCTACATGAGAGTCACCCTTTTAACTTTTGTGAACACACCTTTCATCCAAATACCAGCATGGCTACCACTGCACAGACTGTACAACTGGTCTAGGTCAGCAGTTTTAATCGGTGAACTTTGGGCCCAATGTGCCAAAAAACACTCTGAGAAAAGCTGTCTACTCAGTCAGCTCAACAGCATACAGAGGTATCAAATCCTAATTCAGTCAAAACTTGGCTCTGAATGAGTTAAACATGATTTGGCCACCTTCCAGACTGACAAGTGACACTTGTTGGCCTAACATGAGTACAAGGTACAGCGAAAGACCACCTGCCGGGTGACCACATTGTGGTCTCTACAGGAAGGTAGTTTCTCATGGGAGGCATAAATATAATGGAAGTAGAAGGCAGAGTATCTTGAAGTGGTGGTGTTTCAAGGTGGCTGACTTTTCACAGGGACCACCATATGAAGACTGAAGCTTCCCAGCGAGTGCCCAAAGCATGATGGGTAGAGCTGTTGACCTGTGCTCTGACAACAAATTTCAATTACGATGCTCCCTGTTTATAGCAACTCACATTGCAAAGGTGGCTTCGGATATAACACTATAGTTCCTTGGCTCTTTTTCAAACACTTTTCTCATCTTGATTTAAACATATTTTATTCCAAGGTAATTAAAAACACACAGGCAAACTTCTCGAAAATATGATTTTCCATGGAACATCATTGGGGAGGAGGGCTTGGCCCCATATTAACCCCTCATCTTCTGTTGTAAATCCCTCTGTCATTAGGCAGTTCTGCTGCAACAGGGTCTACTCTGTGGAGCCTGGTATCAGTGTTATAAAGAGGCAGCACTGTACATTCACATGGACCTATACATATTTCTTCCTCTTAAAGACCTGCGACAATGAACCACCTGCCAGAAAGACCACACTTAAGGGTCCTGAGTGCAGCCATGTTAGTTGAACTCTATCCAGAGACCACCTACTTTACGTGACCACTGTTGGACCTGCTATGGTTACTGTATACTCTAAAAGGAGGAATGTGTACTAGTTTCACTATTGTGAGGGGCTCCACTGGTGACAGACTTAACACTATCGGCATTCATTTTAGTGTTATCTTTTTAATCTCTTTAAGATACCTGTCAGTTTTTCGGAACCCTTTGGTACCTGGACTAAAGCACTTTTAAGTCTCCCACAGAAGGGAGGAGGAATTGCTATTGTGCCTTCACGCGGTTTGCAGAAGCAGAAAAAAAAAGAGAAAAAAAAGTATATGCATGAGACTAAGTCGTCATTTATTTCCATGGAGACAGGGCAAATTACATGTAGCCTACTCTTTGGAGTCCATCATGTGACTAATGAAAAGAATCGAACATATATTACATTCATCTTTGCCCTATGACTGACACACAGAGAGATGAAGGATGACCAGAAAATAGAGCTCCACTACCCCCAAACTGGCATCCCAATCAAGGATTGAATACACAAGTCTATGCTATCAGATATCACGTCAAATCAGAGTGGCAGCGATCGTCAATGAAGAAAAATTCTGCCAGTTTTGAACCAAAGTATGATTGAAACAACTCTCTGCACTTAGTGCACTTCAGCAGGTTAAGTGCAGGGCAAACTTGCTGCAGCTTAATTGAGATCACATAAAGAGGTGCGGAAATCTGAAGGGCTTGTCAGTCCAGGCAAATCACGTCTGATGGTTACTGCTTGGAGGTACAACTCAACTCACAGAACACATAACATATATCTCCCAAGATACGGTTTTGGTAAACATGGCAGCACTGCCAAGCTCAACAACTACCCGTCAAGTACAAGCACTGAGTGACTCCATGTTATTTTTACTAGAGTTGGGCATCTTAATTCTTGCTGGCCATCTGCAGGTGACAGTGCAGCAGCCTCCCCCATCTTGCCTGCACGCTGACGTCACCATGACATTAACCCTGACATCACCAGTACATGGGCTTACACTCACCCATTAAAACCCAAGTACAACGTGCCATTCTGACTATGGTATGATCAGATTGAGAATTGGGTGATACTATGCGCATTTATTATCAGCAAATGCACAATTTTGTGTTGGAAGTGGTAATTAAGTTCTGTTGTGTGGCACCTTGGCATTCATTTACAGGATGTTGAGACTACCATAAATAGAGAACAGGGAATGTTCCATATCTTAGGACAGCTTCACAAGAGAAGTGTCAATTTTACATTGCCTCCTGTAAACACACTGCATCTCTGTTCTGTCAGCTAAGTGGGGGGGGGGGGAGGTTTTTAGGATTTTTGCAATAACTTCAGTTTTTCCATCAATTATACCAAAAAAAATCCAACTTTCTGGACAGTTTTGTGAGGAATGAGGAGCAATCAGAGGAACAGTGAGTGCTGGGCTGCATGATTTAATTGAAGTTGTTGCAGCAATACAGTGGTCCCCCTCTTGTAAGGCCACCCCAAATGCACCACAAATGTGGCCTTATAAGAGGGGGAGTATATTATGGAAATCCTATACTTGCTAGATGGAGAAGTGGCCTTTCCAGAGGGGGGTGGCCTCTCTTCAGGGGGCCTTATAAGAGGGGGACCACTGTACAGGACACACTGTATCATTGATAACTTGACCTTTAACCCCACATGGCACCTAATGCAGACCTATCAGCATGAAACTGCTCCTCCCTATGTAAAATCCTGGTGAAACCATGAATAGGGCACCATGCAGAAGATGCACATGGATGTCATAACAATGCAAAGTTCTACATTACTGCTCAAAAAGGATTGAATATTTTAAAATTCTGCAAATTAATGTTGCAAAATATGACTATCAGTTCTGCATTTTCTACCTCTTCTTGTGCTAGCAACTCCTTCATGACATGACTATCCCTACAGTAAATCGGCGGTGCCCTGTGGCAAATTCCACATACTTCGTGCTTGGATCTGAATGTACAGGCTGAATTTGGCCCACAAAATGCAGCTGCTGGGATGGTAACACCTGTAGACAGTGTGTATGCACATTTTGAAAATAGCCGAAAAAAAGTGGTTATGATTTGTATGAAACAGATTGGGTCACAGTTTCCCTGATTTCCTCAAGTTAAGTGCCTTGTTTCATGTTACAGCACTCATCACTAGCTGCCATGGAAAGTTTACAGCTTGTTTTTTACCCTGTTTTCATATAGTAGAGCAGCTGGCAACTGCAAGGAAAATGTGAACGAAAAAGAAACAAGAGGCTCTATTTGCCAAATGCTCTGCTTGCACTGTGGCTGTATTGCACCTCTTCACTTGAAAGTTGCGAGTCCTCAAGTGGCTTCTGAACATATAAAGCTTAGGTGATTTTAGTGTCTTGTTTGTCCACCACATGGCACTTCACTCCACATGATGTAATCCTAGCTTACTTGTACAATTCCTGTGATAAATATTGTTGCATGTGCCACATATGGGATTTTATATCTTAAACACATTTTGGCTCATAATTTCTGTCAAATTATAGGTGGCACCAATAGTATCATTAGCAATTTAGACTTTGACCTCCCCCACAATCCCACCAAATTTGGTGATGTTTTGCAAAAAAATTAAAGATGATAGAGTATTCACAAGATTTTCATATTTTGACTCCTACATTGCATAATATTGTAGGTGGCACCACCAATATAGAAATGAACCTAGAATTTTATACACCCTACAAGTCTTGAAAATTATGTTGGGCTAACTTAAAAACTGTGGACAGTATTACGGTCACAAGATTTTCACATTTGACCTATATACTACATAATATTATAATTGGCACCACAAACATTGATCTTGACAAAGATTTTGATACACTTTATAACTCCTAAATGTTATATGGGCCTATCTAAAAAATTGTGGGGTGCACAGCATTTGTTAGGTGACCCCTGAATTCAAACTGGCCATCTGACCTTGACCTTCAACTCGGATAAAAAAATCGTTACTGTTCAATATATGTGCCCTACATCCAGCTTTCAATGTAGAGTCTATTTGTTCAAATTGGGTAATAACTTTTCGAGTTATTGACAAAAACAATAAACTTAGACAAGTGCCAAAATCCATAATTAATTACAGGGTCACAGTGACCCAAAAGGTCACCAAGTACAGTTTTATGTATTATGTAATCAAGTGCACTTTTGATCTGGAGGCTCAATTTTCTTCGCCATTGATGTCCAAGCTACACCCTGCCATTAAAAAATCACCTTTTCAACTTTACAGGCATGGTGACCTCACAAAAACATGTCAAGTTCACTGATACTACATAACATTCTACCTTTAGCCATGGTCTATATATGTACCCTATAAATCTGGCAAGTCTAATCCAATTAGTTTTCAAATATGAAATTTTACATCTTAAAACACATACATTGGCTCACAATTTCCATCAAATGACAGGTGATGCCCCTAGTATCATTAGCAACTTTTGACCTCCCCCACAATCCCACCAAATTTGATTAAGAGCAGCCAAAAATTAAAGATGCTGAGTGTTCACAAGATTCTCATACAAGTCCTGAAAGTTATATTGTACTAACTTGAAAACTGTGGACAGAATTGCGCTAACAAGCAAAAATTTCAGGACAGGCAGATGGACAGACATGAGCAGTCGCATAAGCTCATCGACCTTTGGTGAGCAGAATTAACAAGATCACAGCAGTAATACTCTTGACTCTGGAAGATAACGCCACCAACTTAGTGACAAATCTATCAAGATAGTTCTGTGTTATGTATAAAATAACCAGTCTATGCTCTCAATACCCCTAGCCAGTCCATGACCTCAATAAGCATAGCCAGTCTATGCCCTCAATACCCCTTGCTAATCTACATGTATGCCCTCATATACCCCTAGCCAGTCTTATGCCCTCAATATCCCTAGCAATGTCTATGCCCTCAATACTCCAAGCCAGCCTGTGGCCTCAAAACTCCTAGTCAGTCTATGGCATCAATACCCCTGGCCAGTCTATGCCCTCAATACCCCTTGGTCAACGTATTCCTGATCTTCATAACTGTGTCAGTGGCAGAGATCT
This sequence comes from Hermodice carunculata, assembly GCA_964020975.1. Taxonomy (NCBI): domain Eukaryota; kingdom Metazoa; phylum Annelida; class Polychaeta; order Eunicida; family Amphinomidae; genus Hermodice; species Hermodice carunculata. Next base: position 72,927,176 of record OZ026619.1, read on the forward strand.
AAGGCCTTGATTAGAAAAATGACACAGCTCTATGAGCTATCTTATGCGGTAACCCTATACACCAAATCTGGATTTTGGCTGTTTAAGGAGGGCAAGGTTACTCATGTAACTGTAACTAAGCATTCTATAAGAGGAACACATGTACCCACCAAAATTCACTTGATACATAATGCCACCCAAACTGACGAGGGTTCCCCAGACCAAATTTGGGAGAGATACCAGTTGGCATTCTTTAGGTAGACAGTGACAGCAAGGAGCAATGACATGATCGAGGGACTATGAAAACATTGACATAACAATTATTCCCAAAGAATTATAGCTAGTTTTTATTTTTTTTTCTCTTTCTCTTTCTATGCCTAAAGTACAGCATCTGAAACAAAATTCTTGTACTGTTAATTTTTCTTTTGGGACTACTTCAACTAGATACAATATTTCATCATCGATGTAAAAAAAAGTCTAAGAGCATTCAATTTTTCATGTTTATTTCACAATAATTAGCAAAATATATTGAACAGTGCATTAAGTTAATTGTCCATATAATTTTTCACTAGTATACACCTCCGATGCAAAGAAATATGAACTAGATCATGAATTTTTAAAAACAGCTAATCTGATCTCTGAATAAATCTTTGGATTTTTCTTCTTTTTTTTTTTTTTTTTTGTCTAGCCTCTTGTTTTTATAAATTTATATTGCAATATTTATATGGGCTAAAAAAATGGGTTCCTCCACCGCATATTCCCTTTGCATGCTAAATTATTTAATGGAGTGCCTGTCTCTGATAGAATTCCATTAAGCTGACTGATGCACTGGAAATTTTCCAATTTTTAAAAAAAAAGGAAAGTGCATCCAACAGAGCCATAAAAAACAGAGCTATCCTGTGATTGGCTCTTTGGGCAAAGTGATCATTTCCATTTTCAACAAACTGAAGACTTTTTTCTGTCATAAATATCTATGTGTTAAAAAAATCAAGCTTGCTGTAGAAAAAGTTACTATTGCAGACCTCATCTCTCCCAGCAGAAGGCTGTAACTGATAAGTTTATTAGCAAGTCAAAGACATTATTTTGTCTACTTGTTGACTGTAGAACCACATCTGAATGCATAAATATGTCTAGTTTATGAGCAAAATTCATGGAAAAATGCATTAATGGGAATCTATTCAAGTCATGTTTAATATGTATCAGGTAATTAAATCTTGTTTGCCCATGATAGTCAACTTTTAGGTCTTTCAAAGGTGCAAGACAGACTGTCACCTTGTCTCCTCCATTGTTTACATCCTGCATAAATGATCACGCAGAATGTCTCCAGATCGGTGATGATCATTTGCATTTTGTAATAAATACACTGCTAGGGCCTATCTTAAAATTCTGACACTGTTTTCCCTTGAAGCTCAAAGGCTTGTCAGCAACACAAACTTATAACAATCCCCTTTAGCTTTCATCATGATATAAAGCTTGAAGTCTTTCCCATAAGGCTGGTTTTTTGTGTCAGAGATACAGCACAAAATGCGCTTCTTTGCCATCAGTGGCCTTGAGGAACTGAAAGGAAGACATCTCAACCTCCAAATACAGACAACACATAAATGCTTCAAATTTTTCCCTGAAGAAAACACTATGATGCACATGTATAAGTTTTGTGACCACAGAATGGCCAGGTCTCGAACCAGCAACCTTCCGCACCAATCACCTAGCCTATGCACTGAAGACAATCATTTTGTGTCATACATGTACCCAGCAGTGTTCACAAAATGAAATAAATGCCCTTGAAAGTTACTGCATGAAATGAGACCTTATGGTAAATATTGATACTATGGAGGTGGTGATCATCAGTAAAAGAAGTATAGACATAAAACTACAACTTTAATTTGTCAGAATGTATTTGCAGACTGAAGACATGTTAAAGTATCTATATGGGGTTTTTTTTGTTTTTTTGTTTGTTTTTGTTTTTGTTTTGTTTTTGTTTCTGTTTACTTTTTTTTTTTTTAAGTATCTATCTGGGTGTAATGTTTGCTAAAACTGAATATTTTGCAAACTGCAATAAATTCTTGTATGATCAGGCAACCCAGGCCATGTTTTCATGAAATAAACAAACAAGATATTTACCAATATCTCTGAAAGATTACAATATACATGTGTCACGTCCAAGGCAGACCAAGCTCAGAATAATCTCTACCATTACCATGGAATTCATAAAATACGAAGATTGGTTTGTTTAGCAGGCAACATAAATTCTGTAACTTTATATTAGGTGGAAAAATTAAATACATGTTCTGAGGAGAGAAACAGGCAAGTATCCTGGTTAAAATCAATTTCCAATCTGCTGAATAAATGTGGTATATCTAACCAATGGAATCATCACATTGATATTAATAGTGAGTGGTTACATCGCAACTAAACAAAGACTCCAAGACCCATATAAGCAAAATGGCATAATGCATGTGAAGAACTGGACATGCTTAAACAGCTTGTTGAACCCTTTCAACCTTAAACCTGCCAACACCACCTGCTGGTCAAATGTCATTTGAATACTGATCGAAGGTTATGCAGAGCATCTTATTCCCATGAAGAACAAGTTAATGAGTAGTGCAGAGCAATACATAGTCCCCCGCTCGTTGCCCACGAGGTTGAATGGACTACTATATAGGGGTGTGACCTAGATGAAAAAAAAAAATTAAAAGGCCCTTTAATCCCAAGAGGATCAAGTATTGCATAGCTATGTGTAGTTCCTTACCAGACAGCAAGTAAATGTAGTAAAGATGCATGAAGTTTGGGATAACAATGTTGTTTGGAGTTGAAAGGAACCTGATGCAAATTCACTAGTTTCTTGAATGGTAATTTGGCTGTTGCCACTCACCAAGATATGCAATCTGGTTTTCACTAAATGTTTTGGCACATCACAAGTACAGTGTAGGGAGGTAATTGTTATGAAGCGTGCAAAGAACCAGAGTTTAGCCCAAAACTACATCTACCAAGACATGCACTAAGATGCAAGGATTTGTGAGGAAGGATAAGCTCTACTGCTACATACATGCATAGTAGTGGTGAGTGTTACCAGCACCACCACGAGGAGGCTGGCCATGCATGGATGAAACCTGACTTACAATGGTTAAAGCAATACAAATATGAACAGACATATGCAAATACAATATACATATTATCAAATACAGGAGTATTTACAGTACATGTATTAATACATGTACCTAATTTATGTAATTTTTTTTCCAAGTAATTAGGGCCATTCTTTCAAATATGACCCTACAGGGTCAAAATTTTGATTGATGATTTTTGGGTGTGTGACATTTTTTTCACAAAAAATACCCCCTGAAGTTTGCAAAAAAACATAAATAGAGGAGAAAGTTTAAGATTTAACATATTTTCTTCATATTTGTACACCAATGCCATCTTTTTTTTAAAATTCCCCAAATTATAGTCTGTTCTGTTCAAGGTAGCATCTTTCATATACAAATACAACATACTGTGTGAAAGTTCCAGAAAGCAATTGATTAGCATCAAAGTAGCTACTGAATCCTGTAATGGGTAAGTATAGATACTTCCTAAAAAAAATGCCAGGTTGAAATTAATCATGCGGAGTGTACCCAGTCGCGCACGTAACATAATTTTTCCTTCCTTTTTCATGTGTGATAATAAGTAGGTGCTGGAACACCATAACTCAGATTATAAATTAGCATGGTAGTATCTTCTGCATTGGTATGGTTTGTGTTTGGATTTCTGCTTCTTTGTCTGGAATTTTTTGAAAAAGCTTACATCGCACACGTAACAATTTGTTACGTGTGCGATGTTACGTGCGCGACAGATATCCAGTATGCATGTTTTCCCTTTTCTTATGGAATTGTCTATATATACTGTGTTGTAAAACACTAACTATATGTCCAATTCTTATGTGATATTTCAACTCTATTTATAACTGAACCCCACTTTGACCAGAATTTTAGGTCTAGCATGCACTGAACTGGGACAATAGGCACAAAGAGAGGCAGTACATCTTTTTACTTTGCAAGGGAAATGTGACAACCTGCATGTTTTATGATGTGTATGCTGTACATGTAGTGTACATGTGTGCACTTCAGGTACTAAGACATACATTTCCACGATTTATGGACTATGACTTAATATACATATATGTTTTGTGACCACAGACCGGACGGGTCTCGAACCAGCAACCTTCGGCACTCATCACCCAGCCTAAAATGGGAAATGCACATACCCACTGCACCAAATTCCCATTCCTAACAAGAATGGTTCAATGTGGCCATTGTTGAATGAGGAATAATATTGGCCAATATCATCATCCAAGGATGATGAAAAACACCATGAGCAGGAACATTTTGACTACGGTATCATTGTTGGCCACTGCTACTCCCAAAACCTTGATAATAACTGATATTATGGAACCCATTTTCCAACACAAGTTTTGTTTTTTGTGTAAAATATATTAAAATGTGAAATACCAAGGTTTTTTAATGTGGTGTGTAGTTGTTTTTAGGCTTGTAAAAGTGTTCAAAAGACACTATGTCAGACTGATTAACTGCATTGAGCATGCCAAGATTTTACCACTAGGGGGCACTAATGCACACTGAAATATTCCCATAATGCTTTGCTCTTCCTGCAAAGTTGTTGGCACCAGTTTCTCAACTGCCGGCTGCATCAATCGTGCCTTTTTCCTTGTTTTGAGAGAGAACCTGATTCTAGGTGAGTACAAAAATATGATAAGATTCACAATTTAATAGAAGATTTCACTTTTTCATAGCAAAAATGTATTGCATGATAGAAAATATTGATGATTTTGTGAGAAAAAAAATCCCAGCACTCAGGTTAACAGGTGCAGTGCAGTTCATGCAAAGACAATGGGTCAGCTGTATTGCTGGTACAAAATTGAAGAATCAAGTTTTCAATTTTGCTTTTGAGTTCATAATATTCATTTAAAAAGGAGGCTATGAAGAAAATATTTTCACGTAATATTTAGGCACACAGTACAGCACATACATATGTGTGTTGGGTGCATTTAAACCAATTTTGCACTTCCATACCAATTCTTTAAAATGGCATACAGTATGATACTCTTGGTATCAAAGTGCAATTTGTCTTTTATACTGGCTTTTATACAGATGTAAATGCTTTATCGCAATTTGTGAAAAAAAAAATGTTGAAATGTTAGAATTTCTTTGTCCCACATTGAGTGCCCTGGAATTTACGGGGGGGTGGGGTTGTCAAATACCCTGTTTTGTTTTGTGACCCCCCCCCCCCTTTCATTTCTATGAGGCATGAAACTGTAGCCCACCGACCCACCCCAATCAAGGAATATAGATATTTTGAAGTACATGTACTAGCTTTGCAGGGCAAGTGAAGATATTTACTTGCTCCATCAATGTACTTTACACATGGGGTCAATTTTGAATCAAGTGCGAAAAGAGCATTTTATGCATGTTTTCACTATTTCTATAACAATAAAAGTTGTGTTTTCTACATACCAGCAAGGAAAGGATATTGTAAACAATATTTCATTAAATTTATGACCAACTTCGAAATAAGTTCACTGAGTTTAAGAACTTCATTGTTATTTGAGAATTGACAATCACATTGCTAGTTAACCAGATGACCGGGAAGCAAGTGTCCTGGGAAACCTACTTGCCACAGGCAATGTTTTACCTGTGTGAAGCAAATGTTAATGTCAAGCCCTGACATGTACATATAGTGTTCACACAGACAGAGATAGACTGATATGAATTTAGACATTGCTATATACATGTACATGTATACAGTATGTTCTGCATGTGGACCTACATGTGCATGTGTATATATAGTAAATCATGTATAGACTTGTACACCATTTATGCATTAAATGCTGTTCCTGTGGCCTGTTTATTTTACATAATCTTCAAAGGTGTTAAACATCTTTTTCAGTTATGGATGAATCCAGGAGACAGCCTATGTCTGGGGCAGAAAGAGTTAGGAAATTCAGGGAAAAACACAAAAATGACCCTGAATATAGGCAGAAAGAAAATGAGAGAATAAGAAAAGTCAAGGAAGCAAAACTTGCAAGAATGACTGTAGCAGAACTAAAGGCACAAAGGGCTGCAAATGCAGAAAGGTCAAGGAAGTATAGAGAAGCAAAGAAACAGAGAGAAGCAAACAGAAATGCAGCAAGTAGTGGTCTCTCAACCCCAACATCCACTCTGAAAGTCGCTTTTCCTTTTAAGCGTGCCCAGACATATGGAAAAGCCTTGAAGAAAGCATGCCGTACCCTTCCGATCTCCCCTAACAAAAGACAAGTTGTTGTGTCTGGACTAGCTGAAAAGGTTGGACTGCATGTGACAGGTGGTATTCAGCAACACTTCCCCCATGCTCATGGTGCCTCACCTGGCAATCCAGGTTTGTCTGTAGAAGTGAAGGAAGCTGTTCAAAGCTTTTATTTCAAACCAGATGTAGTGTACACAGCCCCAGGTATGAAAGAGGAGATGACCACTTGGGAGGATGGAAAGAAAACCAAACTAAGAAAGCACTATTTAACTGTGTACTTAAAGGAAGCTTACGCCATGTTCCAAGCTCTACATCCATCATATGAGGTGTCATTTTCAGTATTTTGTAAGCTACGGCCAAAAAATGTACTTTTGCTAAAGGAAACCCCAATTGATCAGTGCAAGTGCATGAAACATGAAAACTTCATATTGAAGTTAAAGGCTGTAGGTGTTGAGTACAATGGTGGTTGGTGGGAGGCCTGTTTGTGTCCTGCTGGTCTTGGTGATCTTCAGTCTGCCTGCTGGATGGCAAACTGCCCAGATTGTCCTGGAGTGCAGCACCTGGAAAAATCTCTTGTGACCACCACTGAAATGTCCAGAGAAGTCTTTTGGTTTATGTGGGAAAAAGATGACTATAATCATTTAGTTAAAAAGCCACAAAACAACTGCATTGGCGATGTACTGGAGATGATCAAGGATGATTTTCCAAGTTTTAAGGAGCATGTTAGAGTGAAACGTGTACAAAGTGAGACTTTTGAGCATGACAAAGTAAACAATCGTGTACTGCAAATAGACTTTGCCATGGCTTACTCGTGCGAGTACCAAAATGAGGTGCAATCAGCATTGTGGAGCAGGCAGAGTGTCCAGTTGTTCACTGCTGCATTGTTTCAAGGTGGTAAATGTGAAACATTTCTGATTTGTTCAGATACTCAGGACAAGGGCAAGGATACTGTGTATGCTTTTGTTACTAAATTGTATAATCATTTGGAGTCATGTGGATCACTCAGAAACACAGAACTTGAAGACATCATATTCACAGATGGGCCCTCTTCTGAGTTTAAGAACAGATATGCCATGAAACTCTTGTTTGATCTGTCTCAAAAATACAAGCGGGACATCACATGGAAGTACTTTGCTACATCACATGGAAAAGGTGTGGTTGATGGTGTCGGTGGCAGGGCCAAGTCTCTTGTAAGACAGAAAAACATGAGTAAAAATGAGAAAGTTCTAGTTCAGAATTCCATGGATTTTTACCATGTTGCATCTGAGGTGATGTCATCAACTTCTGTGTTTCATATGTCCCAAGCTGATATTGACAACATAATCTCTGACCAAGGTGCATGGAATGATCATGATGTGCCTGAAGTGCGAGGCATACGACAAATGCACAATGCCAAGTGCAGCTATCAAACAGAAAAAATCTCCTTCAGTCACACAAGTGCTCAGAATGATGCTGATTTCACCATAGCATATGGGGGATATGAGAATGTGTCCCAGGACCCATTGCCACCTGCTGTGATCCAGGACCCAATGCCGCATGTCTTACTTGAAGAAAATGACTGGTGTGTCATAGAGTATGAGGATGAGACATACCCTGGGGAAGTTGTTAAAAAAGTAGCAGGAGAGTATGAAGTGTCTGCAATGGTGAAGGCAGGGGGCTACTGGAGATGGCCACATGTGAAAGATGCCATCTTTTACAAGCCCCACCAAATTGTGAAAAAGATCTCTCCTCCAACAATAGCTAATAACCGCAACCATTTTAAATTTTCGGACCAGTGGTAAAAAGTGCCAGCTGTAGGTATCCGTAAGAAAAAAGAATTCTGGTCTAAGTCAGATGTCAATACACAGTTGGCCTAGTCTCAGTTTTAACCCCTCCAATATTAGGAAACCACATTTGTCATTACAGTTGGTACTGACATTAGGCTTATCTTTCCCATGTTCTTCGCCCTCCTTTGGGACTTTTTTGGTGGAGACCCCGTACTTTGCATGTATGGAACAATCTCCGCATCTGTCCTAGCAGTTGTCTCTAAACAGAGGGGCCACAATGACTGTTTAATTGCACCTATAAAAGATGTTGTCCATGGCACATGCATGTTTGGGGTTCATTATTCATGCTTTTATTTGCAGTATTATATCAATAAAGATTTGATGTAAACATCTTTGTGTTTATTTAAGTAACTTTTCCACACAGTCGCGCACGTAACGGCGCAGCATCACGCACGTAACGCACACATTACAAACCTGTTCAAGAAGAGGATTTATTTTATACTTTTACAACATAACTGGAAGCATTGATTTAGATCATTGTTTTTCCAATGAGAACAGTTGTTTTTGCTTTCTCCATCAGAAATCAGAGAGATTTGATATTAAAAATCAAAAGTCTCAGTTTTATGTTTTTCTGCATCGCACACGTAACACCACATGTATGTGCTACATTCGTTTAACCTTGAAGCTAAGAAAATTTCTTTTGGGACAAACTTGTTAATATCACAAGTGACCCATTCAATGTGAGTGATGTTGGTCTCCATGATAATTAATCTGCAGAGTTATTTGGCTCTCAAACACTCAAATTTTGTCTGGATGTCGCGCACGTAACGGAAGAATGGCCCATTAGCAAATGGTAAAAATGACTTTTTTTCCAAAAAGTGGGAGACTGGGCCCTGGCAACATCAGGTTTCATCACAATAACCATAAATAGAGGTAGTTATAATCATGGATATGATAGCGGTTCCTTGGTAAAAAATGACATCATCATTTGAAACTGTTCAAAATTCATTAAAAGCAAGACGAAAAGGGTTGAAATGAATGGACTAGTGTCAAGTTCACATCCCTCATTTCCAAGTAACCTCTACTTTGGTTTGGTGCCACAGAAGCTGCTCAGTTTTGAAACCAAGATGATACAGGTGACATGAAAATTAATCAATGCATTCTAATATATTATCACAACTACTTTTCTTCTAACCTAGTGACCTACTTTTGCCATGTGACGACAGCAATGCCCCAGGAACTATGCAAGCAACATTTTGGTAGCTGTAGGTGTTATGGTATTTGAAATATGGCCTGGACAAGGATTTACACAGAGTTTATACTGTGACCTACATATCTGACCTAGTGACCTATTTTTGCTCATAACACATTTTCAAGTCACAATGAATTAACAGGTAAAATTTCATTACAAGAAGTCAAAAGTAACACAAAATTATAGTCAGGACGTGAAAATACTGAACATTTACAAATCACTGTGACCCACATATTTGACCTGGTGACCTAGTTTTGCTTTATGGCACATTCTTAGATTAAGCTTAACATTTGTGTAAAATTTCATTAATCTACGTAAAAGGACAAAAAAGTTATGGCCCGGACAAGATTTTGAATGGATTTCAGTGACCTAGATATTTGACCTAGTGACCTACTTTTGCCATGTGACACAACAACTCCCCAGGTAGTATTAAAATAATAAATTTGGTAGCTGTAGGTATTATAGTAAGGGAAATATGGCATGGACAAGGTTTTACACGGAGTTTACACTGTGACCTACATATTTGACCTAGTGACCTAGTTTTGCATCGTGACACACTTTTAGGTCACAATACATTATCAGTAAACTTTTATAACAAGAAATCAAAATTTTTTAAGAATTACAGTAAGGACATGAAAATACTGTACATTTATGTATTACTGTGACCCAAATATTTGACCTAGTAACCTAATTTTACTTTACGACACATTTCCGTGTTAAGTTTCACATTTGTGTAAAATTTCATCAATCTAAGTAAAAGGACAAAAATGTTATGGCCCCGACAAGTTTTTACATGGATTTCATTGTGACCTAGATTTTGAACCTAGTGACCTACTTTTGCTATGCTACACTCCAGCACCCCACGAAGTATGCACATAACAAAGTTAGTAGCTGTAGGTATTATGGTATAAGAAATTTGGTGCTGACAAGGTTTTACACAGAATTTTATACTGTGACCTATATATTTGACCTAGTGACCTAATTTCCCCTCATGACACACTTTTGGGTCAAGGTACATTATCATATAAAATTTTATAAAAAGCGGTCCAAAAGTTAAAAAAATTACAGTCAGGACCTGAAAATTCTGTATATTTACATATCGTGGTGACCCAAATATTTGACCTAGTGACCTAGTTTTGCTTTATGACACTTTCTTAGACTAAGCTTCACATTTGTGTAACATTTCATGACTCTAAGTAAAAGGACAAAAAAGTTATGGCCCGGACAAGATTTTTCATACATATGTATTCTGTGACCCAGATATTTGACCTAGTGACCTACTTTTGGCACATGATACACCTCTATCCTAGGAAGTACAAACACATTAAATTTGGTAGCTGTGGGTGTTATGGTGTTGGAAATATGGCCTGGAGAAGCTTCGGATGGACGGACTGACGGACGGACGGAAGGACGGACGGACGAGGTGCAAACCTATAGTCCCCCACCAAGTGGGCGGGGGACTAATAACCAGAACTGGTCCAGTGGTATGAATATAAACTCCAAATCATTATCATCATCATCATCATCATCATCATCACCACCACCACCACCACCACCACCACCACCACCATCATCATCATTCATTATTATTATTATTATTATTATTATTATTATTATTATCAAGAATAACACAGGCAACTTGTAAACAGCTCTCTCTCTCTCTTTCGAACTCTTTTACGAACTTAAACATTTACCCAGCATTCTCAATAAAATCTTCAGTTTTTTTATTTCCTTAAAAAACTTATTTCAAACTGTTCTAAGTATTTTCCTTGTAACAAAGCCAATTTCCTGAAGCAAACTACATGTATAAAAACTTATTGCGGTGAAAGTTTACCACTGTATGTTAATGTGAAGATCTTTTATTATTTTACTTCAGGCTTTTTCATGACATTCTTCCAAGAATTTCCTATAAAGTTTCCATCATTTCTCTATTTTGATTGTTCCACCATTTGACATTTGTCCCAGTATTCTCTTGGCAACTTATTAATGTTTACTATTACACCATTCCTGCATGGACTCATCTCATACCATTCCTCTAGGCATTGACAATGACTATAATTGCTTTACGGAGCCAACCTGCTTTTGGTTTTGTGGATGCATCTTGCATGGGACATTGCCCTGACTACATGGGGTCAAAGTACCATTAAACTTTGAGCATGTACTTAATTTTACAATAAGGACAACGTCACTGATATACCAAAGTAGATTTTCTTCCTTTTCATGCACTTTTAAGCTCTGAAAGTTGGGTAAAAAGAGCCCAAATTGGTGTATGGTGGTCAAATATATCAAATGCTTAAAATTCAGCCCAAAATTTTGAGAGCTGTGACTCCAAACTGGTTATAATTCAATAGCTGGGATTTTGGCTTTCCATTCTTGAAGCCAAAATTGAGTCCTGCTTTTTCATAGAAGTCTCCTGATGACAGACCATTACCAGTTTTCATATTTGAATATTACAGGGCAACTGTAAATCACTCTCCAACAAGGGGATCATGATGATCCTGTGCTCTGCTGACTGGAATCTGGTTTTACAATATTGGAATACATGCAATGTAGTCTGTATAGCTATATATATGTACAGTGGTAACATTCAAGCATATGTATTTGAGAAGAAGTCGAAATTGTAAATACAATAGTGCAATATATACACTGTATTGCCAAATATATTTATACAGTGGCAGCACTCTCTTACATTTATAAAGCTTGATATCCCATGACTAGGTCAAAAATTAATATATTCACTCACACATGATAAGATTTAAAGCAATTCTGTTTAGCAGTTCTGGAAAAGAAGTCGAAAATAGCCTTCACACACAAAAATCACTTTTAAACTTTAAAAAAAATTGCAGTACCACTTGGTGACCAAAATCAGAACTACTTGACCCCAGGTGACCCTATGTGCAATATCGAAGCAATTGGCCACGTAGTTCTTGAGACAACGAAATTTTCAATTTTAAAAAAAAAAAAATTTCAAAAATTAATCAAAAATAGAAAAAATTTTGCATCATCATCTCCTTTGCTAACTTGGTAAAGGTCCACCTGGGCACCATCCATGTGCAAAATCAAAACATTCTATGCTGCTGTTTTTGAGAAGTCAACAATGTAATAGTGCAATACACGCACTGTATTGCCATGTTTACATATACAGTGGCAGCACTCACTTAGTGGCAAATTTTGATATCCTGTAACTTTGTCGAAAATTGACATATGCACACTATTTTCGCAAACTTTTATTGTCTAAAGACCAGTTACATTCTGACAAAATTTTGAGCAATTCTGTTCAGCCATTCTGGAGAAGTCAAAATAGCCTTAACACACAAAACTTAACAAAATATGGGAAAAAATGGCAGTGCCACCTGGTGGCCAAAATAAGAACTAGTTGACCTCAGGTAAACTTATGTGCAGTATCAAAGCAATTGGCCAAGTGGTTCTTAAGATGAAATTTTATTTTTTTCAAACAATAATTTAAACAGGACGGCTGTGTAAGCAGCCCATGCTTAGCTGACCTAGACATTCATCACACTTGCAGCTCTGTGAACTTGGGATAGGATCAAGGTCACCCATGTACTCAGTAAGACTGACCTTTATAGAAGAACACTAACATGTGCAATATCAAGGTCCCAGTTCAAGTATTTCTCAAGTTACCACAAATCTGGCTAAATTTATTTAAGTTTAAACAAGGTATGAGTCAGTTACAATAAAGCTTTTAGGAAATTTCTTGGTTACACAGGAGATAGTAGTGCTAGTGGTATGTTTGTCAGCAATAGGCTTCACACTTTTGAAGCACTTTGGCATCATCAGACATATAAATTTTGTGAAAGAATGGAACATACAAATAATATGCTGGTGCAACTGATCCTTTCTTCAAATTTATTCCTATGTTCTTCTCTCAGATCAAGGTGATGCAATCTTTTGTATATACATGTATAAGAATGATTGTACCTAAGTGGTGAAGCTATGTGACATTAATATTCCAGCTACATGTATACCTTTATAAATATTTTTTCACTCTCTAACTCTCACTCTTTATAAGGTGCTTTGTGGGTAGAGTGAGAGGTATATAGGTTTTAATGTTTTGTATGTGGTATGTGGTATGTTGTATATGGACTCTGTCTGAAATAAACGATATTAATCCACTCATTTTATGGCGAAGAGTAAAATTCCTGCACGTTGCACTGTGACGACAGACACAAGGTCAAGGTCACTGATGCACTGTCTAAGCATGACCTTCATACAGATACACTAACATGTGCAACATCAAGGTCCTAAAATCCAAACAGATCTCAAGTTATCAAGTGTTCTTGTTACTGAGAGGAAGTGGTTTCCAGCACATGGTGCTCAGGTGACAGACCTGGAAGCGGAGTTATGGCACTACTTTGAGTAGACAGTTGGGTATCCTGTCGTGCCACAGCATCTGGTATCTCCGCCTAATGGTGTTTGCAGTATATTCCACTGGCGGGTGTTGATTATTAGGTTGGGCCAGTTGTCTCCAAAACATAGGCGTGTCTTCAAGCACCTGGAAGGTGAGGTTGGAGAAGTGGCAAGCTCCTCTGTAGTGTATTGAGTGGTTGATTCCCACTTTCATTTGGCAGAGCTGCTGCATGATGTAGGGGAAGACAGTCTCCAGTCCGTGTTGGAGAACCACCCAGTGTCGGAGAAGCAGGTTCTGAGGTTCGACATATCCAACCATTGCTACCCATGGAAGTGGCTATCAAAGAAGGAGCTGGGGGGATTTCCTCATGATGCAAGGATACGGGTGGTCTGTGGAGTACATCCCAGATTCACAAGTAGGTTTGATAGAAGGAGGCATCTACATTGCTTACGGGAGTTGGTGACACAGGAATGAGTAGTGGCTATTGATGAGATTGGGGTGGACTCATCTTCTGGAGTCAAGAAAGAGGATTGCGTGCTCAGAGGGAGGTTCTGTGTGCGGTGCAGCCCTTGGCGAGAGAAACTGGATTGCCGGTGATAATACATTGTAGGGGGGAGGATGCCCATGAGGAGGAGTTAAAACAGCTAACTGGCCATCTTCCAAAACAGCATCAAATACACTGTCATTGCTTCACCGGGTCAGAAAAGGATATGCAGCATTGGATGGAAGCTTTTCTCAATGTAGTCTTTGGAGTTACTGGGGCTCTGGCAAGGGATGAGGATAGAAGTCCGGCCTGGTGGAACGCTGTGGTACACATGCCACTAGATAAGATCCTTTTGGATACTGACGCACCGTTCTTGTTGCTTCCAGAGTATAAGGGGGAAGCTACCAGTTGCAACCCAGGAATGCTTTTAAGTACCGCACAACATTTGGCAGAGATCCGGAATCTTCTGCTGAAGTTGATCTGCAAGATCACCATGAGAAATGCCAGCCAGTTCTACAGGTTGAACCTGCATGGGTTGGCAGCCGCAATGAAGGGGAGACGGCACTTCTGTCTCTTCTAGTTGATTGCTGTGCACTGCATTTGGGAGTCTCCAGGTTCTGGGACTGCTTGGACATATATTTGTGAAACACTAATTTTAAAGATATTGTTATACAATTTTCATATATGCTAATCATTTGCTCTCTTTCTGTTTTCAGATGAAGCATGTGGAGTGGTGTGTGGACATGAGGAGACTGGGAGCATGATGGGGCTTGCTGGTTTTCTTGTATTTAATGTCACTCAGACTTGGGGGCATGAGGATGATATTGTAAATGACATATGACATCTCTGTTTGAGGTACCATTGCTTGTTGTGCCGAGTTTTTCATTAGAAGTGTGCATTGCATGTTGAGGTTTCAGGTATTTTTTATAGAAGTGCAAATTTTTGTGTATTTATGTCTCTGCAACGTTATTCATACTCCTGAATGGTGGCATGGTGTATGTAACCCGAAGGTAAAGAGTGGGTGAACTGCAGACTTAGCTGGGAACAATTATCTGGTAAATCAGTGTAAGCTGTATTTTCCAAATATCCGACATGTACATAGCAGGTTCTTTAGAACAGGGGAGAATGTGGTGATGAAGGACCTTTGACCTCATAATGATAATGAGCCTCGATCTGACCCCAAGCAGGAGGTGTTGGCAACCGACCTGGGGGAGAGGCGCAGAACCCGAGAGTCAGAGACATTGACGGACGTGTGTGTTGTTCACTCCTCAGGATGTGGATTTCCCCCCACTGTGAGCCGACATCGAGGTCTGCCATTGGTCACTCTGCAGTCTAGAGGACATGCACAAAGGGATTCAAAGGTACATGATACCGATTCACTACAGTATTTATTGACTATGTAGGAAAACTCCCATGGTTGAAAATAGAATCATTTGACGATCCTCAAGATATGCTAGATACATTTATAAAAATGTTCTGTGATGCTACAGATAAATTTGCACCTATGATACACAAAAGGGTAAAAGGCTTAGATAACCCATGGATGTGCGGACAAATAAGAAAACTGAAGACCAACAGAGCTATACTTAAACAGCGTGCACCCAATACTAAATTAGACTCTGACTTGCGTAAACAGCTGCATCAGCAATATAAAGAGATGAGAAATCTTGTGACTTCAAAATGCAGAGATGCAAGAAAAGAATACTATTCAAATTTATTGACTGAAGGTGTAAATAATCCTAAACAGTTATGGAAATCACTTAAAAAAGTCCTTCCCACTTCATCGAAACAAAATATGACCACGTCAATGGATGATGAGGGGACCCATGGCATTGCGCAATATTTCAACAAATTCTTCAGCAGCATAGGTTCAAATTTGGCTTTTAAATTTCCACCTAGCATTTTAGTACAAAAGCCTTATCCACATTTCTCAGAAACATTTGTCTTCAAAAACATTCATGTTGAATTCGCCAGAAATCAACGAAATTGGCTTCAGGCTTTAAAGTCTACAGGTCTTGATAATTTAAATGCCCAACTTCTGAAAGATGCTGCTGATGTTGTTGCAGGACCATTGACACACTTTATAGATGCATCTCTCAAAACAGGCATTGTTCCATCAACATGGAGAAAAGCCAGAGTAATACCTATCTGCAAGGGTGACAGTCCACTCAGCCCCGCAATTTATTGGCCGATTTCCCTTCTGCCTGTGTGCATGAAAGTTTTTCAAAGTCCAAACTGAACTAACACTCTATCTTAAAAAGTACACAATTCTTTGTCAGGAACAGTCAGGCTTTAGAGAGATGCATTCAACCGTCACTGCAGCAACAGACATGACAGATCATACTCTTAGAAATATGGACCAAGGCAAATTGACAAGGGCGGTCTTTTTAGACCTCAAAAAAAAAAAAAAAAACATTTGACACAGTGGACTCAGACACACTTCTTTTTAAACTGACATGTTTGGGTATCAAAGGTACTGAACTAACAAGGTTTCGAAATTATCCTAAAGAGGGCTCTCAGTGTGTACAATTCCAAAATTCAATATCTGAGCATCTGTCTGTCACATGTTGACCGCAGGGGTCCATCTTGGGCCCATTGTTGTTTATAGTGTACATAAATGACCTGTGCCACACAATCACCATATGTAAAGTATTTATGTATGCCGACGATGCAGTACTATTGTACCACTCTAAGAATATCCATGACATCAAACATTACCTGGAATCTGATCTCAATAAAGCTTCCTCGTGGTTTTATGACAACATACTCCATCTAAATGTATCAAAATGTAATCAGATGCTATTTGGCACACATAAGAAAATATGAAAGACCACAAATGTTGACATTCATATAAATGGAGACTCTATCGAAAGGACAGAGACTTATAAATACCTTGGTCTCTTTATGGACAGTACACCGAGTTGGCAGACTCACCTGGATAATGTTGCCAAAAAGATAAGAGAGCGAATAGGTGTACTGTGTCGGGTGAGGAAATACATGGACCAACATTTGACCACTCAGTTATACAGTGCCCTTGTTTTTGCCAGTATTTGATTATTGTAATGTTGTGTTTTCAAATTGTAGCATTTCGCAGCTGTCCAAATTACAACGACTGCAAAACAGAGCTGGTAAGATCATACTACAAGTGCCATTTGATCCGCCAATATCTCAAGTGCATAATCAACTGAAATGGTTTTACATTCGTGAAAGATTATTTTACCACAGATGCACTCTTGTTTTTAAATGTCTAAATGGACTTTCCCCAGAATATCTATGTAATAAGTTCAGCCACCGAATTCACTTCCATAATACCAGGTACAGTGCTACAAACAGTTTGTGTTAACAAAATGTAATCTAAAATCTGGGCAACGTGCTTTTAGCTACAAAAGAGCCACGTCTTGGAATAGTTTGAGTGTTCAAGATTGGGAAAGCACAGAATTTATCATCATTAAAAGGTGCCTGGTCCAGGAAATATTGACCAAGCGTGATATGTGATTTTAACCTGACCCCTGTATACAGTGTTTATAGCCCTTATTTATTGGTTTTAGTTTCATGTATGCTGTGATGTGCTGTTTGTCATGTAAATAATGTGTTTGTTTCCATGTCAGTGTCTCTTTGGAAATCAGTTTTTACTGTAAGAGCTACCTGGTAAAATAAAAGACTTTTGACTTTGACTTTGAAACTTTCCTATTAAAACTTTTTTAAAGATTTTTGAAAAAAAAATCATCAAAAATCCAAAAATCACTGGAACATGACCATTTAAACGAACTTGTTAGAGCCCCACCCAAGGTACATTGCCGCCATGTTTGAAGTATATCTGACAGACCGTTTCTCCAGAAAAGTCCAAAATGTGAATTACCATTAGAATGCCCATTGACTTGCATAGTAAGCAATAGGAAAGGTGCAGTTACTGATAAGTACCCAAACTGAGCTAGAATCCGATCAGTGATGACAAACCCCTCTGCCAGGACGGACGGACAGACAGACAGAAGGACGCGTAGGTGACACTATACCCCTCCAGTATGTCAAGGCTACTTCTGTTTGACCTAATGACAAGCTTTGGTGAAAATGCAATGGGCAGAGATATCATGGCAAAGCCATTTTTCTTCAATGCAGCACTGTGACCTACATATGTGACCCAGTGACCTAGTTTTCAATAGGCACCTGAGTCATCCTTAGGACCAACTGTCATAAATAATAGATGAAGCTGCATTCTATATTTTTTTAGATATTGTGTTAATGGCGTTTTTTTTCTTCAATGTAGTACTGTGACCTAAATATGTAACCTAGTGACCTACTTTTCGATAGGCACCTGAACCATCTGAATGGCCCTCTGTGATAAAAATTTGGTCTCTGTAAAGTGAGTACTCTTGAAAATACAGTGTGGCAAGGCCATTTTTCTTCAATGCAGCACTGTGACCTAAATGTGACCCAGTGACCTTGTTTTCACTAGGTGTCTGAGACATCTTTAGGACCAACTGTCATAGATAATTGGTGCAGCAACAATGAGTAATTTAATATTTGAAGATATCATGGTATGGCCATTTTTCTTTAATGCAACACTGAGACCTAAATATGTGACCCAGTGACCTAGTTTTCAATAGGCATCTGGGGCATTCTTAGGACCCACAGTCATAAATAATTGATGAAGCTACATTTAATATTATTTAGATATTTTGTTAATGCCTTTTTTTCTGCAATGTAGTGCTGTGACCTAAAAATAAGACCCAGTGACCTACTTTTCCATAGGTACCTGAACCACCTCAATTACTCCCTGTGATAAAAATTTGGTCTCTGTAAAGTGAGTATTTTTGGAGATACAGTGTTAACAAGGCATGGACGGATGAATATCTATAGTTTGATACACTAACGTAGAAAAACATGACCCATATTCATAAAATCAAACCCAACAATGACAGCAAGGAGATTCCATAGTTACCAAAGCATCAACATTCATCTTCCAATACCAATGTGAAGAAACAAATTTCACTCCTGACTTGAGACAGGCAGTCACCTACAAAAGGCAACTGGTGGTTTTAAACGGACAGATGCGTAGGTGACGACAATACCCCTCCGGCCTTATGGGCTGAGCGGTAAAAAAATCTTTAAAAATCAGGAATCCACAGCCTGCTCAGTACTACCTAGTGAACATCTTTGCTTGAACCTTTAATAAAGAACATATCCACAAAGTTTCAACTTAAACTGAGAGACAGTTTTGGAGAAATGACAAGCAATGAAAACACACAAAAATTCATAAAAGAAAAGAAAAAAATTGCAGCACAACCTTGTGAACAAATTCAGAACTAGGAGTCCCTATTAGTGTCCCTATGTAATATCAAAGCAATTGGATGAGTGGTTGTGGAGAGGAAGATTCTGTAAGATTTGTACCAAAAAAGAGCAAAAAATTCATTAAAAATCCAAAAATCACTGGAGCATGACCATTTGAACAAACCTGGTAGAAAACCTTCCCAAAGTACATTGCCACCAAGTTTGAAGTCAACCTGGATGACGGTTTCACAGAAGAAGTCAAAAATGTGAATTAGCATTAGAATGCCGATAAGTACCCGAATTGAAAAAATTGTTAAAAATCAGGAATCCACAGAAGTGTCACCTAGTGAACAACTTTGTTTTACCTTTCCACAAGGAACATATCCACCAAGTTTCAGCTTAATCTTAGTGACAGTTCTGGAGAAGAAGACGGACAGATGACTGATGGAGGACCATAAGACAAGCTCAGCTGACTGAAAAGTCAACTGAGCCAATAAAATTATAACCATAAGCCCTTCTTTAAAAAATTTAAAATACAGTTTTGGAGAACATTCTATGTTCTTTAATTTGACACTGAACTAAATCCAATTTTTATGAAGTAACTCTGCACTTTACACTCAACACTGCCATCATGTCCATGCAGTGCTGTATTTTACACTCAACAATGCAATCATGTCCATGCAGTGGCTCTGTATTTTACACTGAACAATGCTATCATGTCCGTGCAGTGACTGTATTTTACACTCAGCAATGCCATCATGTACATGGTGACTTTGTATTTTACACTCAATACTATCATGTATCATGCCCATGCAGTGAATCTGTATTTTACACTCGACGCCATCATGTCCATGCAGAGAATCTGTATCTTACATTCAACAGTGCCACCATGTCCATGCAATGAATCTCTATTTCACTTTCAAAAATGTCATCATGTCCAAGCAGTTAGGTTGTATTTTATATTTGAATGGCCATTATAACAATTCCCACTTTGACACTCCAGGGAGCACACAGTAGCCCATATAACAGACCCAGTGATCAAACTGGACATGTTCACCATAATATATATCATAATTAATGAAAATCATTTATGCAGATATACAAAATTTTGAAATTTCTGCACGTGAAACCATGGTATAACCATCACACAAAGACAATGGCTGAAATATTCAGTTTCTTCAGCTTCTGGTTTTCAATATTTATGCAAAGAGTGTATTTATCGACACTTGACTGCACTGGATATGAACATAATATTGAAGACAGTATTCTGATAAAATATCACCTGGGAGAACCAGCTGTACTTCAGCCATAAACATACTGACCATGAAAGTGTCAGCTCAAAAAAGCATTCCATAAAGTGTCAAAAATACATTAATTGAATGTACACAATTAGCAGGTTACAATGGTCTATCTTGGTCATCCAAGCTTATGAACTGAAGGTGAACTTTACCCCACCAAGACAGTGAATCAACATTGAACACTGACACCCGTGTGACTGTCATTGTCTTCTCTGGTACACATGTCATATGGACATCATGAAAAATTCATTGTGAGGCCACTTCCAACTCCTGTACAAATACACCAAGAGCATTCCAGTTTTCCTTGGCACAGTTTCACTGTTAACCCTTTCCCCCTTTTACTGGCCAAAACCAAGTGGTCCAATGTTTTCTGCTTCAATATTTCTGATTATAATTCAACAGTAATGAAAAACAATTTGAATAGGAATTGTAGATAAGACCTATTATGATGACATACCCAAGCTCAACAGCTTTCCTTGGCATGGGAAAGCTGTTATCTCAGTCTTAATTCCCAGGGAAGAGTCAACTCTGTTCGAATAAGACCAAGGTAATGGTTGTCCTT
The DNA here is from genome assembly GCA_964020975.1 of Hermodice carunculata. Lineage (NCBI taxonomy): Eukaryota > Metazoa > Annelida > Polychaeta > Eunicida > Amphinomidae > Hermodice > Hermodice carunculata. The sequence continues at coordinate 72,948,430 of OZ026619.1, forward strand.
GGCATGGTTTGGTGCATTGCCGCCACCCATGACAGGGAAAGCTGTTGACCTGGATCATGCTGTGGTGAGTGGTTATATTGGCAATTCTCACCAAATAAGTTAAAATTATGTTGACAACAGTTTAAAGTCAACCTAGTACAAATAACGACATTTGCATCCAGGGGTGTCTCCTTGACAGATACAGGTTTTCCTATGTTTTAACCGAGAACTAGACCAGCCCGATTTTCCAACAGAAAATTAAATGTCTCCCCCCCCCCACCCTGACCAATTGCCGCCCTTACAAATTTCTCATACTAATCCAGTGACCTACAAATAGGGCCAAGATAACTTTTTGCCCCTTCCAGCTATGTGCTTCCACCTCCAACTAATATTGTCAACAATATGGTTGTTTGATTAAATTTGGGAAATCCTTCTCAAGTTATTGCGCCCATGTTGAAGTTCACTAATGTGGCTCTGTGACCTTGGGAATTGGGTCAAGGTTACCCATCTTTGAACTTTACCTAGACTTTTATGTGTAATATTATCCTACGAAGTTTGATGAAATCCTTCTCGAGTTACCATGTTCACATTGAAATTCACTAATTTGGCTGTGACTCTGGGAAATGGGAATTAACACACTGATGTACCCAATATATATCAAATATCATGGCCTATCTGTGAAGAAAAATATAACTTTTAAAACACAGCTACATATTTTTGATAGTATGTTTTTCTTGATGAACTTAGTTGGATAGGACCACTTGCTGTATTGTCAGTACACTTGGAAGTTGAACTTTCTTTCTCTCTTGTTTTTTCTTCATTATTCCTTCATTTCATTTCTTTGTTTCTTTGTGTTTCTTTCTGCCTTCCTCGTTTTTACTTCATTAGTCTCTTCTTTTTTCTTTTTTTCTCTGCTGCTTTATGTCTTTTGCTTGTTCTTTATCTTCATTATTCTCTGTTCTTTTTCTTTCTTTCTTTCTTTCTTTCTTTCTTTCTTTCTTTCTTTCTTTCTTTCTTTTTTCTTTCTTTCCTTCTTTCTTTCCTTCCCTCTTCCTCTTATTTTTTGTCATTGTTTTTTCTTTCTTTACCTCTTCTCTTTCTTTTTCTTTCATATTCCACATCAGTTTGGGTAACTAATCCAGACTGTTCTAGACTAAATATGAGGTGTGCACCTAATATTCATGATGTGAAAGCATATTTTGCTGGAACATTGAATAATTTTTCACTTAAAAGACCATGATATTCACTCAACCAGCCTGATACAAATTTAGGCCCAGAAAAGCACCAGATTGCACTTATCCACACCTACATTTTCAAAATTTCCTGGGTGAGACCCCACTCCACCCCCCACTCCCGCACCCACCCCCACTCAGTCTTGTGCCTCCTACTTGAACATAAGTGCCACCTATTTTCAAAACATTTTGAACACCCCGTACCTACCTGCTGTACATCCCCACCAAGTTTGAAGTGAATCTGGCTATTTGCTTTGGAGAAGTTGAAAATGTAAATCAGCATTGCAATCCCTATTGACTTGCACAGTAATCAACAGGAATGTATGCAGTTTGACCTTTCAAGGTCACTCAGGTTTGAAATAAACTATACAAACTGAAAGCCCATAGGTACTTTCCTATTACTGTTCAATAGTAACCTTGGGCCTACAATGCACCACTCAGAAAGTATAAGCCAATATATAAAAACTGCTAAGTCAGCAGAAAAATGCAACGATTTGACCTTGACCTTTGATCTCAAGGTTACACGTTATTATACAGAAAAAATTTACCAGACCCATAGATTATCTGTACCAAATTAGGAGGCAATAGGTTAAGAGGGGACAGAAATGTAAGGAAAGTATGATATGTGGTGGGGATGAAAGGACTAAGCACTATATGCATCACCCTACCGGGATGCATAATATGTCTGCATCAAAATTCACTAATGTGGCCGAAGAAGAGGAAGCAGAAAGAACAAACGCAAAAACAATTTATGATCCCATGTTGCACAGGGAGACACAATTTAGTGAGAGTTGAACTGCTCCTTCAAATTCTTCATAAACCCGACGTTTTGTAGGAACAGACCTGCTCTGCAGGTGGTAGGTTCTGCACCGCTTGTAATACCATGCTCCAGCTGCCTGTCAGGCAATGGGGCTTGTCACCTGTAGGGGGCACCACAGGAAAATTCACCCTGGTATCTACCTGTTGAAGAAGGGGACACCTGGGGGATAAACAAAATCTGCTTTGTTCATTGGTTGAAAATGTCATGCAGCAGAGGATGCAGGTCCAAGAACGAACGGTGTATCTGACATGCTGTATTCAAAACCACAAACTGAGGTGTCTAGACCACCTTCATACGAAATCAATTAATTCTGTACAGCAGAGCTAGATGCTTTTGTTGCGGTTTTTGTATCCCTTGGCGAATCATGCAGCAAGACATGCCTGGCAATGACACATACAGAAATTAAGGCTGTGACAACAGCTGGTGTCTAGCTGACCTGACAATATAAATCACCACAAAGTTTGAACAAAGTATGTTAAATGAACTGAAAGACGTTAAATCAAGAAAATAATAAAAACAAATGTGAATATTATTGAAGCGTGAAAAATTTCACAAACTGGGTCACAACCTACACAAGGCACATGTAGATCCGACCGAGAGGATCTGGCTGCCGATCTGCTGAAAGACATCCAGACTGTAACTGTAAACAGTTGGATCAATGGATGACAGACCAACTCCCGTACTGGAAATTTAGCCCAAACTGCAAAGTGTGCATGTTGATCATCCATTGAAAGCTCTCTGTGTAGTGACATGAAATCAGCCACTGTCTTTCCAGGCTCTGATAAAAGTTTCTAGTAGAAAAACTGGGGACTTGTATTAAATGATTTAACATTATAGTCTGCAGACACAATATTACGAAGTACAATCATTCTAACAAAAAGCAGATTATGTGTCATACATGGTTAATCATCATTGTAAGCTGCTTGAACCACATGGGATAGAGGTATATGCATATCAGGTAGCACTGCCAAACTTTAACCCCTTGCAACTTTAACGCTTTCCTGCTCTCATTGCCAGAAAGTGGTCAGAGGTTGATTGTTGTCTGTTTTTACTTAATTCCTGTTAAATATTTCTGCTGAGAATTGTAGATTAAGAACTCTCACGATGACGCACTCCAAGTCAACGGCAAATTTCCTCGATGCACATTGAGCGCACTGTGCCAAACTCGCACCAAGGAAAGCTGAAGACACAAAATGTCCTGTTGATGGTAAACAAATTTCACAAAACTGTACAACATCATTAGAAATATGAATTCTGCACTGTATACTACATGTAACTTTCCATTAGCAGGGTAGCAAAGTCAAGAAAGCTTTTGTAATTTGAAATCCTACTACAATGTTACCACCATAGAGTGTATTCCACGATATATATATTATTACCCACAGTCACGGCTGGGGCATCAGTTCTGAAACACTTTTTCTGCTGTCCTGCATGATGCTTTGATTACAAGCTATTTGTTCCAATATTTTACTGTCAATCTGTCGCACAGAGAACATGATCCACACATATAAACACATCAATCTGTTTGAAAAAGAACAATGTATCATGACGCAATGGCCCACTGTAAATGTTTATTCTGCGAACACAGCTGACATTCAGAGTGCCTTCGTAAAGTTGACTTGTTTGAAAATCAGCCCAACAGAAAGTGGCTGCGTGTGCATCAAACTGTATAAAATTCAAAATGACAGTGTAGCATACATCGTGTGCCTCTGTATTGTTCTTTCCTTATCCGCACTGCTGAATACAAAGTTAAGACACTTTATCCAAGCACAGCTGTCCAAATGATTGCTATACACGTTTCTCAATTGTGGTATACGTGTTTTGCAATTTTGGAAGATTGCACTGATGAAATAAAATTTTCTAGTTTCATTCCATCTCTATGTCTCCAAAACCCAAGTTTGTATATTTGATTGGCGATTCACTGATCAAAGCAAGCCAATAAAAGTCTGACTCGTCGTATAAATTTTGAATTTGCCTTTACAAGTACACATACAGCATAAAAGAGACGTCTGCTGCAAAAATTAAAGAAAGAAAGCAAGAAAACGAGGAAGAAAAAAATAAAGTTCTTGATCCAGGGTTTCTACAATTTTCTGGGGGGAAAAATTGATGTGTATAGATAGAGGACCATTAAATTTGCAGTAACCTCTCAGAAAACAATTTCATAGAAGCAGTTCTTCATCGAAATGGAAGGAATCAATGTGTACTTTGTGTCCCAGGTAATAGACCAAATTTTTTTTTCTTCTACTGGCTGTTATCAATATTCCATGGGCAACCATATGTGCACGCTTCCTGTACTTTCTCACAGACTGGAGTGGACTTGGTCATGCTATGATACAGACGAACATAAGCTCAGTGTACACACAATAGAACTCATGCACACTCCTGACTATCTGCCTGATAAACACGAATATTGTAACCTCTTCAATTGTATGCTGTTGACTTGGGCTATTCTTGTTCTTCTTACTTGAGACTTGGGTCTTTAACCTGAGGTATTTTAATCTGGAATCGTTCTGATAAGTGCATACATGTAAGTGAGTGGGACTTTTGTCATGTCAGGCCTGAATGAGTTAAAATTGGACACTTGTGCTCAATGGGTATCAAAACGTCTACCATGCTCGCTCTGACCAATCTTTGATGAGGGCAATCAAAGACAGAGGCCATGTATGTGCATGTTTTCTTACCCTATGCTTGTGACCTGTGGACAGTTCCTATCCAGATGTCTGTCTTGCCTGTGTGTGCTCACACACTGGGCTGGGCCTGCATTGGTACAACAGCATCTAGTTCAGCTATATTTCAGAAGTAAGCACTTTGTAAATGGATTTCAGAGTTTTGGATCTTCACTGCTGGAGACAATAAAGGCCACTTGGTATGCAGACCTTCCAGCATCAGGGACCATTCAGACAATTAGCCAATGAGCCACATACTAATGTTTCTTGACTTTGGCTAGAGAAGTGTGTAAAATGACTAACATATCTTAAAGTATTAAAAAAAATTATTCAAGGCCCATAACAGAATCTTTGATAATCAAGCCTAAATTTCCAATCTTGGCAACAGAATTTGGAAGTCTAGATTTGTCCATGAACAAGGTTATCCTTTGGTACAACTATATAACTTTTGCAAACAATCTGGGAAGCAAAATCTAAAATTAGTGATTCAAGTTTCAAAGCTGCAACAGGCTTCAAATTAAGGAGGTCTCTGTTGTGTGGACTCCTCCGATGAGAGACATAAAGGGAGTCCCTGTTGTGTGGACTCCTCCAATGAGAGACTCAAAGGAAGTCTGTTGTGTGGACTCCTCTGATGAGAGACTAAAAGGAAGTCTCTTGTGTGGACTCCTCCAATCAGAGACTTAAAGGGAGTCTCTGTTGTGTGGACTCCTCCAATGAGAGACTCAAAGGGAGTCTCAGTTGTGTGGACTCCTCAGAGAGAGACTAACCAGCTGTTCCGAGAGAAGAGAGAACACAGTTGAGTTCCTCCTTGTGCTATTTGTTTTATGCATCCCTTTTACCCCCTTCTAAGAGACCACCTGCTTTAAAAGGCCATTTGTGGACCTACTCCACCAAGCCATATTTGTCAAAGGAGGGATTACATTCTGTACACAAGGTGGTGTGCCCATTTGTCTGGGATGACCATACAATGTAGTTTCATTCTGGTCTCAGTTTGGCCCATGTATTCAACTCTCAGACAAGACTACAGTGATGTACCACATGTATATAAGTTACCTGCTGCAAGACCCCCACAATTTCTCCCTTACATTTTTGGGGTTCACCTTTTCCCTCTGAAACCAGCCAAAACTGGCTGCTGGTCCGTGGAATTTGCCTAAATGATTTTAACTAACTGCAGCAGTAATGAAAAACAATTTGAATAAGAATTGTAAATGAAATCTTCTAGCCACTAAAGAACCACTCTTTAAAGGGTCATGAAGAAAGACAGACAGACAGACAGACAGACAGAGATAGATAGATAGACAAACAGACATAGATAGATAGATAGATAGATAGATAGATAGATAGATAGATAGATAGATAGATAGATAGATAGATAGATAGATAGATAGATAGATAGATAAAATGATAAATAAAAATATCAAGATAAAATAAGTATATGATGAAGTAAAAATAGAATAAAAAAAATATCACACAAACAAAAAATCCCAGAAGCAGGTAAACAGACAAAAGAAGTTTAGCCCAGGGCACTCAACTGACAGGTGCAATGTATGAGGAAGTCTGTAGTGGACTTTTTAAAGGTGGTGGGCCAGCTGGCACAGGTTATGTGTGTAGGGTCTGAGAGGTGATGGGCCAGGCAGTTTGAAAGCTGTTGAGTGGGAAGTACATTGTCTACAGTCTAATGGAGCCTCCATGCCTGCAGCAAGCTAACCACCGCTGCCCTTCTCACACCTGCAGCACGTCTAATGCTCCACTTTCACCTTTTTTTACTTTACAAAATATTTTTTGGATTAGTTTTTGGCTTGGACCCCAACAATGAACTTATATGAGGCCAGGTGAAAGTGGTCAGCATCACTGGCTGGGCCTCTCACGCCTTGCTAACAGCTTCATGGTCAGTCTTTTCCACATAGTCCACCTGGGTGTCGGTTCTTTATGATGCCTCTGAGGATGTAGGACCATATGGTCCTCATCTGATGCCTGTGATCCATAGATAGAAAATAACAACTGGACGAATCTTGCCAACAGACTGCAACCCCTCTCTCACTTTGCACACACACACACACACACACACACACACACACACACACACACACACACACACACACACACACACACACACACACACACACACACACACACACACACACACACACACACACACACACACACACACACACACACACACACACACACACACACACACACACACACACACACACACACACACACACACACACACACGGGTCCTGTGACATTGAAAATGAGGTTAAGGTCACCAAAATGTAATCAGGTCATGAAATAGTGTCAAGATACAATTAATATGAGTTTGAATTTGATGTGGACTGTCAATCATGAAAGACAAGTTGCAAAACAATATATGCTGCACCAAACTCCATTTGCATGCGGGGAGGAAGGAAGCCAATATATCAGTTCCTTCTGTAATTTCTATAAAGGGAGACAGCCACCAGGTAGCATCACCAGCTTATTCAAATTCATGCATTCTCACTTTGACCATATCAGCAGCACACACCTGCATTTGTTCGAGCAAAATGCATCCAGTTGAATGCACAGCTGGCAAGCTGGCATGTGTTAAAAGTGGAAGATCTCCCTCCTGCAGGTACTGAAAAGTGAGATGGTGAAGGCCAGAAGCCTAAATAGGGATGCCTGGGAGCATGCTACCCCAGGGAAAAATTTGAAAGTTGCACCTTAATTTCCAGCATTTTGAACCATTTCAGGCACCATCAGAGACATTTTCAGTCAATCAAAATAATCACTCCACTGCTCTAACAGACAAATAAAAGTAAGCCATACATATGTGTATTTATGGTCATCACCTTTATTATGTGAGCAAATTGTGTGCCAGAGTATAAATTACAATGATTCTTGTAAAATCAGTGAGTGGAAAGGCACAGCAAAAACCCTGCTATACATTACACTAATCCCAAAATCATTGAGGATAAAGATGTGAAGTTTCCATTCATATAGTACATGTACAGCAACAAGGAAAAACAATACAACTTTACAGCCACCAATCGAGTAATGCTAATTTTTTTCTTAATTTTACAAAAAGCTAAAAGCGGGAGACATTTTACAAAAAGCAAGAAAGTGTAAGACTTTGTAAAAAAAAGAAGTAAGAAAAAGTGGGAGATCTGCCCCCAAGGCGGGACACTTGTAGGCTCTGCGAATGTAGACCTCGAATGTAGAGCAAAACACATAATGTGCCCTCAATCACTAGTCAGTGGTGACACCTAGCAGCAGCAGACTAAGACTGGTCTTCACACATATAAAAAGTGCAGGCAGAAGCTTTCAGGCAGTGATAAGGGTGGTCACCCATATGGCAGACCATTACTGGCGTAGGTGGGTCAATTTGCTACAGCGTAACTGTTTGTACTGAATCGTTTTTTTGTTTTTTTTCTGCCATGTGGTCTAAACTACACATCACACAGCAACACTTCTTATTAATACTGTATATTAATTTAATTTTGCTATATTTTTATTTTCATGCATAAATATCACTTATGTCAGAAATTCCAGTAAATGAAAATAGAATGAAATAATATTTTTGCCATATGTTTGACAATAACCATGTCACAAATAGTGATTTTTATTGTTCAGTTAACTTGCCTAAAATGAAAAAATCATCAAAAAACATGTGCAAGCAAAATTGGTAAATTTACACACTGGATTAGACATACAGACAGACAAATATATACATACATACATATATATATATATATATATAGAGAGAGAGAGAGAGAGAGAGAGAGAGAGAGAGAGCAGACCCTCGAAGTCTCCAATCTCAGCGGGAGATCTCGCACTTTTTCGTACTTTTTTACAAAGTCTCATGCTCTCCCACTTTCTGTAAAATAAAAAAAAAAGTAGCATTTTTCCATTGGTGGCTGTAAAGTTGTACTGTTTGCCATGTTGTACAATATATGCGGGGAATATGTCTACGATGGTGTCTAAATGGTTCACATTTCATGAAATGAAGGTGAAAATTTCAATTTTTTCCTGGGGGAGCATGCCCCAAGACCCCCTGGCTATGCTTCACCCCTTCAGCACTCACCCTCCCGCTTTTCAGTACCTGCAGGAGGTAGATCTCCCACTTTTAACAAAGGCTAGGTTACAGGCTCTAAGGGAGGTAGATTGATAGATCAAAAGAAAAAAAATCTGTAATTAGCCAAAGAAGGTATTCTTTTTTGGATCATGAAACTGATATTTTCAAGGGCATGGTCCTGCATCAAGTTTTGTTTGTCTCACTGCTCTGATAGAAATACATCTGGGTCGGGCCACAGACCCATAAATAGTGATGCATGCACCTGACACTGTCACCAAAATTGTTTACATGACAGAAAGTTAAAAAGAGGAGGAAGGAAGGCAGGAAGGAACGAATGAATGAATGAATGAATGAACGAACGAAAGAAAGAAAGAAAGAAAGAAAGAAAGAAAGAAAGAAAGAAAGAAAGAAAGAAAGAAAGAAAGAAAGAAAGAAAGAAAGAAAGAAAGAAAGAAAGAAAGAAAGAAAGAAAGAAAGAAAGAAAGAAAGAAAGAAAGAAAGAAAGAAAGAAAGAAAGAAAGAAAGAAAGAAGGGAGGCAGGCAGGGAGGGAAAGAAAGAAAGAAAGAAAGAAAGAAAGAAAGAAAGAAAGAAAGAAAGAAAGAAAGAAAGAAAGAAAGAAAGAAAGAAAGAAAGAAAGAAAAGAAGGAAGGCAGGAAAGAAAGAAAGAAAGAAAGAAAGAAAGAAAGAAAGAAAGAAAGAAAGAAAGAAAGAAAAAGAAAGAAAGAAAGAAAGAAAGAAAGAAAGAAAGAAAGAAAGAAAGAAAGAAAGAAAGAAAGAAAGAAAGAAAGAAAGAAAGAAAGAGGGTTGGATCTTGTATGCAGTAAGAAAATCCAGCCTGTGACAAAATGAGTGTCTCGACAAGTTAAAAATCAAGGGAGCAACAGAATGAATCCAGTACACAGGGACCAGCGGGATAGGCGTATGTGCTGCAAGTAATCTTACCTTGTATGACTAAAGGTCAAACTCAGCTAGCTCTGCACAGATACCTGTCAATTTTCTCAATTTTGCTGGGGGGTTTTCAATCCAGTATTTTTCTAACTTAAAGTCAATTTTTTTTTCTGTCAAAATCTACCTTCCATATATTAATTTTGAATCAAATTCATGGTGTCAGTATCTCAACTAAACAGCACTGACAGTTGCATGATAGCCGTAAATTAATTTTTTTTTCTACCATCTATGGTGGAAGGCACTATGGCTTCAGCACTTTGAAAATTGGATGCACTGCAGACTTGTCATGTAAGCTTACCTGCAAGACAGTCTTAAGTAACTAGGTGCAGACATGCTTTTGCTGGCTTCATGTAATTGTGTTCCTCACGTTCTGTTAATAGCCAATACCCTCCAACAAACATCGCCATTAAATGCTACCAAAAGTTGTAAACAGATACCCTATGCATCTTGTTTACTTAGTATCATTGAGCAGCCATGGTTATCTTTCCAATAACTTTATTGTGCCAAATGCATCTGTTTTTGTTAAGATAACTGCAATCAACACATACCATGTTGTGTTCACTCCTCTGATTGACAGGCACTAAAGCACGTGCATCGCCCCGAATGTTATGCCCCATAAATATAGCCATCGATTTGTACCATGTTTATGGACCACAAATGATATTTATATAACCAATTCAAAGCTTTCAAATTTGTTTGTGCTTAAATAAACAGACCAAATGTGCCACAAGCAGCTGGCTGGCAAGCAGGATGGGGCAGCGCACAGCCATTAAAGCAACTCATCTGTCTGTGGGCTCAGTATCATTATTGATATACCTGTACTCTGTATGATTATTGATATACCTGTGCTCTGTATGATTACTAATATACCTGGGCTCTGTTCTAATTATTGATATACCTGGGCTCTGAATAATTATTGATATACCTGTATTCTGTATAATTATTGAAATACCTGTGCTCTGTATAATTATTGATATACTTGGGCTCTGTATAATTATTGATATGCCTGTATTCTGTATAATTTTTGATATACCTGTATTCTGTATAATTATTAAGATACCTTGGCTCTGTATAATTAGTGATATACCTGCGCTCTGTATAATTATTGATATACTCTGTATACTTAGTGATATACTTGGGCTCTGTATAATTATTGATATTTCTGCGCTCTGTATAATTATAACTATACCCGCACTCTGTATGATTACTGATATGCCTGGGCTCTGTACAATTATTGATATACCTGCCTCTGAATAATCATTGATATTGCTCAGCTCTCTAATAATTGATATTGCTCAGCTGTATAATTATTGATATACTGGGCTGTTTAATTATTGATATACCTGGGCTTTGTATTTTTTTATATACATGGGATCTATATAATTACTGATATACCTGGGCTCTGAATAATTATTGATATACCTGTATTCTGTATAATTATTGACATACCTGTGCTCTGTATGATTACTGACATACCTGTGCTCTGTATAATTATTGACATGCCTGTGCTCTGTATAATTATTGACATGCCTATGCTCTGTATAATTATTGACATGCCTGTGCTCTGTACAATTATTGACATGCCTGTGCTCTGTATAATTATTGACATACCTGGGCTCTGTATAATTATTGATATACCTTGGCTCTGTATGATTATTGACATGCCTGTGCTCTGTATAATTATTGATATACCTGTGCTCTGTATAATTATCGACATACCTGAGGTCTGTATAATTAGTGATATACCTGGGATCTGTATAATTATCGACATACCTGAGGTCTGTATAATTATTGACATACCTGGGCTCTGTATAATTATTGACATACCTGGGCTCTGTATAATTATTGATATACCTGGGCTCTGTTGATTATTGATTTACCTGTTGCTGTTTGACATGCCTCTTGTTAACCCTCTCACACCACAAGCCTGTGTATAATTTGGTGGGAAAAAGTTATTTGGCCATAAACACGACATTTTAACATGGATAGTATCATTCCAATTGAATTGCACCTACATGTTGTATTTGGACATGTGACACTATGACTTGTCCTTGTTGCATTTCATTTGCTTCAGACATGGAAACTTGCTTTACTTGAAACTGTACATGCCACTTTTGTAGCTTTGTTCAATTCACTCTCTCCCAGCCCCGGACTTTCCTGTATAACATGTACTTTACAGGTACTTGGTATGGTGAGACAAAGCTTGCCCATTCTATCCCAGTCCTAATTCTTAAGTACATGTATATGTACTTGGTATTGTGAGACAAAGCTTGTGCATTCCATTTCAACAGAAAATGACCTTTCATTTAAGTGCCAACATACGTATTATACGCTCAGTGGTTTTTGCATTGCCTGCATGGTAAGTCATGCTTTTCAGCAAGGGCACCTCAGCCAGGCAGTAAAAGCATCACTGACCATGGCCGATTCTAAAAATTCTGAATGTTCATAAATTTAGACAACTCCCTTCTCACAGCTATCCAGATTTTGTATCTTTCATGAAGTTAACCAATCTTGGTGCATGCAACCTTCATTCATCTGTAGGTAATGCCATGCCTCCAGCTCCAACGTCAACCCCAACTCCATGTCAGCAGTCTAAATGTGTTCACCTTTTTTATGCTGGCTATGTGATAATATTTCCGATATCTGGTACTGTCTTTGCTACTATTGATGGCAAAGCACAGCCCTGCGCCCTTGCCAAGAAACTAAACCTCCATCCAAGCACTTTTGCACCCTGGTGACATCTGGTGGAAGTTGCAAGAATAAATCAGAAAATTTAACTATTCTCTGTTGATCAATATCTACTTATCATAAAACTTTTTTCAAATACTTTTATGTATATATATATACACAATTGTCAGCCACATCCAAATTAGATCAGAATACATTTACATGTTTCACAAAATGTAGTTAAAGTACACCAGATACGATACTTGACCATCTTTTTTTAAAATATGTGTTGTTTACCCCGGGAATTTGACATATGCTATTCTACTGATATTTCATGTTTAAGATAATTGAAATATTCAGCAAATGACTTTTTTTTTTACACAATTCTTTGTGAATATATTTCACAGTCAATAGACAATTGATCAAAGTGTAACATGATTGTTGTTGAAAGAAACCAAAAATAACATATTTTGGGGACAATGAGATTATTTCCTTTGGACTATATTTATTGTACCAGTCCTCAAAATAAGACCAAAATGTGTTAACATACCTACACTCCCAATATCTATGTATAATAGTGTCTTTTCCTGAGCACAAATTACATAACTTAGAATCCACGAGGCCCATTTTATATAGTCTCGAATTATGAACAACAAATCTCTGCAAGATTGAAAATTGGAACACAATGTCTTGTAATTTATTTTCCTTGGTGCATTTAAAGGAAAGACTACATATGCTTTCCCATTCTTCATTTTCAATACCAAAATAGTTCACGCCATTTGTTTGTACTAATTACAAAACAATAATTTCTGTTTGATTCTGGTTTTTGCTTTGTTGATGCTTGAAGCAAGAATTTTAGCAGCTGACCATATAAGAAATTCAGCTACTTTTAAAAGTTTAAGCAGACAATTAAATGAACCCTTTGTCTGTTGACTACACCAAAGTCACACTCATCTCATATTAACCCTGTATACCGGTACCCCTTGAATGAAGGCTGTGTCAACAGCTTTCCTTGGCATTAGTTGGGCTCTCAGTGCCCAACTCATGCCAAGGAAATCTGTTGATCAGGGGCATGTTATCTTGATAGGTCTTCCAGACCATTCTCTTTCAATCAGATTTTTTATTACAGTTGAAACTAGAGCGAAAACATTGAGGCAGACACTTGACCATCTTCCTTTTTTTGGCTAGTTTCAACGGGAAAGGTTGAAGTCAAATCAGATTCAAATTCCACATCAAATAAAAGTTTTCATGTAAGTTCCACTACACCTTTAGCTCCCAGGAAAAAAGGAAAGATCCAGATCAAAGATTTCCTCCTCAAGCAATGCCAAGGAAAGCTGTCACCCACTCAGCATTGAAAGAGTCAAGACGTACATGTACTGTACCTCGAACATACATCCCTTGTGAGACATATACAAAACTGAATAATTGTATAAAGCGAAGCCTGATGATTGTCAAATTTATGCATGAAACAGATAGTATTTTCGTAACACATGATCTAGGCCACTGTAGAGACGAGCTTGTTAATATTTACAAAGATCCTCACACATAATTATGTGTACTCAGGATGGTAAATCATGAAAACAGAAGTCTAGTATGTTTCAATGTACCAAACAAAAATCCATAAATTTACTTCATGTAGCTGTTTC